>CM063509.1:3804296-3856851 GCA_032207245.1 Pardosa pseudoannulata
AATTGCAAGTGCATGTTTATACAATATTGTGTGAAATGAGGTAAAGAGGGGGGGGTCCAAAATATCGAAAAAAAAAGTATAACAATTTATGGACAGTCCCATACTACTTAACATCTTCTATCCAGATTACATAATTTTCAAATTTATATTTATCTGTGCGATTTCCGAATATCAGTCTTCTAAATAGTAACATAGATTAAATAAAAAAAAAATTTATAACTCGCGAGGTCAACATACACTATTAGATTAAATAACAGTAGAGTATTTTAACTTTTTGAGTTAAAAAGCGTACGTTTACAGTTCTCACACATATAAATTTCACTTTTTTAAAGTTTATCTGCAACATGTTATTACACTTCTAATAAAATAGACTTATTATCAATTCAAGATTACTTTGATAAACCTTTGTTAACTAGAATTCCGCATTGGTAAAACGTGAGTGTACAACTACTGCAGAATTTTTATGTCTATGACCATAGAGAAGTTTGTTACTCTGAGGTATGTAAACAACAAAATGTAGTTGCCAAAAAAAAACAGTAATTCGGTGTTGCCATATTAATACATGTTATATTTATTATAGGTTAATACATTAAATTTCTTTCTATCAGCGGATAAAAATTATTTGACTTTTTGAAAAAATATTTTAAAAAATAATTTTTTTTTAAATTTTATATTTTTCTATGGCTTTATATATGAAAATACAGTAGAAAAAGACCACCAACACATTAATTTTGGGGGGAGATGGCATGCTGATATTCCGTTTCGCTGCTCCATTGATTATGCGTTCTTTTAGTCTTTATAAAGACTTTCTCTACAGATTTCATTATCTTTTGGTAGCTTTGAGCTTACTTTTTTCCTCCTAATGGAGGATCGTCCTATGAAGCTTTCGCTTCCGAACTTTCTATTGAGGCTCAAGTCACTGTGCCGTATTTTTCATGAAGTTTAATGATTTACCGGGACAGTCCCAGACGAAGTACGATGCTTCATGAATCTACTATGAAATTATAGTTGACTATCTCTTTTATCTAGTGAAATTTACCTCATATCAAGATTGCTCCCAGTGAATCAGATGAGTGGTATCTTTGATGAACTCTTATAATCTTATTGATGCCAGCTATCAAGATAGTAATCCATTTTTTTTTAAACTCCTTTGTTCTTAGGATATTATGAATCATTCTCTCAAATGATTAATGATATTTTGAGACTGTTTTAATTTAGAGTCATGTCAAATGATAGAACGATTCGTGTTTGTGACAATAACAATAAAAGACCTGCCAGTAATAATGCTGACAAATCCCTAAAACTTTAAAATTCTTTTGCTGCAATTGCGTCTAATGAGGAAGGCGAACATGATAATGAGGCTAGGTCTACTCCACGTTCTAGCAATTGATTGGTCGGTGAAAAAAATTCTAACTCGGTTCATGGATCATCGTGCTATTTACATGACGAAAATCTCAAGTCTAGTTATGGAAGTCGGCGCAATATTATAAATTTTATTTATGTAAGAGTTAATATATAATTTTTCCAAACCGTTCTAGTTAGCACAAAATAGTTCAAAGCTTAGCATATATAGCTAGGATAAAATGTTATATTACAAGATTTATTTTGATAAGAATTCAATGACTTTACAGGTATAGATAAAGAATAGGGTGCCCCTTGGCAAATTTGGCGAAATAACTGTCCACTAAAATGTAAAGGTAATCTATACGAACATTATATCCCTTGCTGGTATAGATAAGATATTTACACTCCGGCTTTTGTCTCAAAAATTTGGGCGGTTTTCGAGCGTTTTGCCGGGTGATGACTGGTTAGCTTTTTCTTCCCTGACATTGGGCCTTTGTAGTGGCAACCTTGGTTTCTTTCTTTCATCCCCATTGGTGCACGGGATTTCTGACGTCACCACCCGTCTCTTTCGAATAAGTTTTTTTCTAGTTATTTCCATAGCATTTTGCCTTACGGGATTCCTGATGTTTGGAATGCAGTCTAGCGTGCTCAGGTTGTAAAATTTTATGTTTTGTCTTTTTAGTTTGTTTTTTAGTTGTGCAAAGTGTTTGTAATATGTATTTATTGTCGTATGTAATAATCTTTAAAAAAGAGTTTAAAGGGGGGTATTCCCCTCAAAAATTTTAAATTTGTCTTAAAGAATTTTCAAACTTTTATTTTCTATACAAGCGCATTATAAAACTCATTTTTGGTGTGATCATATAGTCTTTAAATAGTAAAAATCTCAAAATATATGCTGTGCCAATATTTGTAGAATTTTGTAATATCTTTTAGTTTCTTAAAAGCCATGTTGTGCAATCCATGTTATTTATATATATATATATATATATATATATATATATATATATATATATATATATATATATATATATATATATATACACTCATGTCCATAAATTAAGGATAATACAGAATCACACAGAAATTGAGCTCTAAAATAAAAATTTCACCTGTAGAATTATCACACACATCTTGAAGAAGAATATGCAAATTGCAGGAAACCACCAGATGGCGCGGATAGTACGTCACAATGACGAGAGTGTATGAAAGGGGTATATAAGAAATGGTAGCAAAGAAGTAAAATTGTTCACAAGCGCTTTAAAAGCCTTTCAGTGCAATAACCGCATAGTTATGACACAAAGGAAGCATTTGGATGATTTTTTACGTGGTAGAATTATCGGACGACTGGAATGTGGACGTACCCAGCTGGAAGTATCCGAGGAACTTGGAATCGCCCAGAGTGTCATCTCCAGGCTTTGGCAACGATTCAAACATGATGGTAATGTGAGTAGATGTTACAGCACAGGTCGCCCCGAGTTACTACGCCGAATGATGACCGGTATTTGGCAGTTACTGCCAAAAGAAACAGACGGAGCACAGCATCAGATCTGTCTCGTCAGCTCTCTTCAGCTACCGGTACGACAGTTTCAAGGCAGACCGTGTACAGACGCTTAGGGAACATTGGTCTATATGCTCGTAGGCCTGTCAGATGTGTTCCCCTTACCGCAACTCACTGTCGCCTGCGATTATGCTGGGCTAGAGAGCATGCATTGTGGACACCGCAACAGTGGTCTTGTGTGATGTTTTCCGACGAGTCCAGTTTACATTCTGATTCTCGCCGGACTTTCATATGGAGAGCGCCAGGTACCCGTTACCACCAAGAGAACACCATTGAACGACACCGTTACGGTGGTGCAGGATGGCTCGTTTGGGGAGGAATTATTCTTGGTTCCAGAACTGACCTGCATGTTCAGAGTGTAACGATGACAGGCCACATCTATCGGGATGTCATTCTGGAACAACATGTATGTTTGTTTCGGGGCGCCATGGGTCCTGAATTTCTGTATATGGATGACAACGCCCGATCTCACCGTGCAAACATTGTAGACGAATGCCTTCAATCGGAGGATATCACCCGTATGGATTGGCCAGCATACTCACCGGACTTGAATCCAATAGAGCATGTGTGGGACATGCTTGGCCGACGAATTGCAGCCCGTCAACCCCCTCCCAACTGTCTATCGGAACTTCGGAGGGCATTGCTTGATAAGTGGTGTAATTTTCCCCAAGATCAGATTCATAATCTGATACTCAGCATGATAGGCGTTGTAACGCTTGTATTGCATCGTCCGGGAGACATACTCCGTATTAACCATCATACTAACCATGTTATACTGTTTTCTGTAAATAGGTTCTTTTTTTAAATTTGCTCCAGAAAGTAAATATCGCAATTTTTATTAATTATGTCAAACATATAGCATCTTTTTTGCTCTTTACGTTTTGTTTAATGAATAGACTTTACTTTACTGTTTTTGTCTTTTTTATTGCCTGAACTTCATTATCCTTAATTTATGGACATGAGTGTATATATATATATATATATATATATATATATATATATATATATATCTTTTAGAAAACACCATTTTCTGCCGCCATTTTTGTATGATGACTTTCAAAAATGAGGTTTTTTTGCAAAGATCGTGAAGAAAAAAAACATGGCGGCCGGAAGAGTGTAGATATCGCATCTGTTACAAAATTATCCGTAGTGAACCATTAATGATTCATTATATCTAATTTTTTTAAAGCAATAGGAGCATTTAATGTATGAAAAATGGGTAGCACAAGAAGAGCTGGATACAAATATATATATATATATATATATATATATATATATGAATGAATGTGTGTCTGTCTGTACTCGATAGATTCAAAAACCATACATCCAATCGCCGTGAAAATTTGGGAAATTATTGGTTATATACCTAGGAAGGTTTTTGAAAATTTTTTTAAATATCAAAGTTGGGGTTCACCTTTTTCGAGCTTTTTATGTCATTATTTCAAGCATTATTTTCCCCGGCTAAACGCAAGTGATTAACTTTTAATTTATCACATCATAAGTAAGTGAAAGAAGCAATAATTTGTAGCAATGTGACGTCATTCCTGTAGCAGAACGGGGTTTTTACTTTGATGAAAAAAAACAGTAGGTTTTATTATTGACATAACAATTTATTATTAGAAGAACATCAGTTACACAACACACAAAGAAGTCATTACAAAAATTGCTTGAATTACACATGTTGCCAGATGCATTAACAAAGTTATACAATACGATTATGATTAATTACATGAGGTATTTAGATTGTATATGCAACACCCTCCCTCAATCTAAATATTCAGCAAAACAAAAGAAAAAACATAAGAATGCATTAATTCAAAAAGAGAATTAACCAAACAAAATAACCAAATAAAATTTTCTGAACTTTTTAAATAATAATTTTTTATGAGGTTTGGTTAACAAATCTGCAACCAGTTCAGAAGGAATATAAATAACATCAACAGTTCCATCTCTATTTTTTCTTGTACAAAATGATACTTAACATTAACATGTTAGGTTGTTCACAAAATTTACTCACGCGAATAGCTGATTGATTATCCCCATAAAGAGGTAAAACAAAATTTTCACAACCATTTACTTTTGTTTTTTATGAGTAAGTTATGAATCCAACAAGATTCACTATAAATTAACTTAATGCAATGCATTCTGCTTCAGGGAATGATAGAGCAACACATGTTTGCTGCTTTGAGAACCATGATACTGTGCAATTAAGTTTTCATTAATTATACATTCATAATCAAAATTACTATCCATTGGTGTAGAGATACTTTTACAATCAAACATATCAAACCTTTTTAACACATTTTCTAAGTAGTTACTTTGATCTAAAGTTACATAATTTTTATTCTGAACAATAGATATGCCTAAATAATAAATTGCAAGACCAAAATCTTTCATTTTAAAAGTATTTTTCATTTCTGATTTAAAATCCTTTATCTCTTTAACATCAGAACCAGTAATAATTAAATCATCAACATAAATCAGTACATATATCTTAGATATGTCCAGTGGCGTACTCAGAATTTTTTCAAGGGGGGTTCATAATTCTAAAAAATAGAAACCCGCATAAATTCTACTAAAATTTTTATTTTTGCCATTTTGTCTGAGCACAAGGGGGGGGGGTTAAACCCCTAACCCCCCTGTGTAAGCCTCTGGATATGTCGGAAATTCTAAAATATATACAATGATCATTTTCAGATCTAACAAAATTTTGAGTGAAGACATGAAACTGTGAAACTTCTTATACCAATATTTTGGAGATTTCTTTAAACCCTATATAAGTTTGGCATCTATAGCCTGCTGCCACTTTTCCGAGGAGCTGGATCTCATGGCTTCCTCATAAGTTGTAGGTGCTTCCACATCTGTTATACTTATAGAACTTGTTTCAAACTCATAATATCTGGAAGGTTTTTAGTTGATTGATTGAAGGCTCATTTGCTGAGATCCAGATGAATCTGTATTGGAATTATCATTTTCATCATCAACACTTTTATGATTTTCTTCCAGATTCTCTATGTTATCTTCATCTTCCCCGGGCTTTGATGCTTGTTGCTGTTTAGGATCAAAATATTCAAGAACATAATATTCACTTTTTGTAGAATGGAAGGTGTTCTCATGTGGGTTAATCACTAAGTCTCTGTGACAACTTACACTACTTGATTTTGAAAAATATACTCTGAAACCTTTCGTATTTTCCCCATATATAACAAAGATACCTTTTTCACTCTTAGTGTGGAAAATGGAAACGAACTACGGTCTATGATGTTTTCTTTTGTATTTTTTGCAAAGCTTTCCTCTGCCGAATGGCAACGAGAAAGGAAGAACGATTTTTGTTTTTGTATTTTGATTACGTTTATGAGTTGTTCTTTGAAATGTATGTATAATGTTCGTGTTGTTTTAGTGTTTCGTCACAACGTGTTAAATAAATGTTGTATTCGTTCCGAAAGTCTTCTTTAAATTGTGCTTGAAGAATAGATCTTTCCAGTGCGTCCCACGGAACCCGAAGGTGAAAGGGTAAAAGCATTTTGATATTTATTTTTTCGATAATGCTCTTTCCTTAAGGTTGAAATTTAATACTTAGCATCTAACTTCTTACGTTTTTCTTTGGGATGTGTACCCACACTTCAGATCCAAATATGAATTTCAAGCTTCTAATGTCAAAAGTCTTATTTTTCCACAACTCGTAGGGTATTTTTCCTTTAGCTGTACATGTTCCTGTTCTGTTAATTATATATATACAGCTGTAATTACAGCTTCCGCCCAAAACTTTTTGTCAAGATTTCTGGCAACTAATATAGTTCTTGCAGTTGCCATTACAGTTCTCATCTGGAACTGAAGTCTGATGTTCTATACCATGACGAATCAGAAGTTTCCTAATTTTATCATTCAGAAATTCTTTATCGTTGTCACTTCTCAATATTCTAATATTTTTACTCATTTGCTTTTCACACATCATTATAAATTCTGACAATTTATCATATACTTGATGTTTATTTTCTAAAAAGTAAAAATGTCTAAAACGAGAATAATCATCTTTTAGTAAGAACATATAACGCGATTTTTCTATGTATGAAACTTCCATAGAACCACAAAGATCTGCAGGAATTATGTTACATTCCTCAGTTGATATTGATTTGCTTTCATAAAAAGGACTACGGTGTTGTTTTCCTTGAACACAAGCTTCACAAAAAGGAATGTCGCTAGAGATTTCCCCAACTAATTTCATTTTATTTTAATAACTTCTTTAGATAATCAAAATGTTGATGAGCTAATTTCTCATGCCACCATAACAGAGATTTCTTTTTATCTTTAAGATTGCTATTTTCTGAACACTAACCCTAACTCAGAAGCTCTCCCTTTTCAAGAACAAAAACTTCGTCCGTTGTAAAATTTTAAAATAATCTGGTTGGGTCTCGGGGCTGTATCCCAGTGTACGGTACGCTATTTTGGCGACTTTTTTGGCGCCATTTCTCGGACGATACTTATTTTCTCCTTGTCAACTTCGTAAACTAAACTAACTTCGTAATTCGTAAACTAAACTAACTTCGTGTACTAAAGTAAGTGTTTATGCCTTTGTTGATTTTATGAAAGTGTTTTTTGTCTTTCTAAAATTTTTGAAATTTATTGTTGTTTTGTTGTATTTTCTTGTTTTTGGTTACTATTTTCGGAGCACGACTCCATAGAGTTCACGCTGAGTTTCTAGGTCTAGCACAAAGATACATCGACCGCTCGCCATCGGAACATCGTCGGCGTCACGTTTTCCGATTTTGCGATGGCGAACGGTCGGTGTCCCGCTGCGTGTTAGGCTTAGGTACTTGGCGTGTGCTTCGCGGAGTCGTGTTTCGCCAATAGTCGCCAAAAACAAGATGGCGGACAAGGAGCGTACCGTTCACTGGGAATTAACCGGTCTCGGTCCGTAACCTGTAGTAGAGCGTGGTTTTTACTTTGATAAAAAATACCAGCAAGTTTATTTTTAACGGTATAATAGAAGTTTTATTAACAACATATTAGAACATCAGTTATACAACACACAGAGAAGGCATTATAGGCATCGCTTGAATTACACATGTTACCAGATGCACTAACAGAGTTAAACGATACGATTATGATTAATTACAAGAGACATTTAGATTGCATATACAACAATTCCGTTAATTTCATATAATTATTTTAAGCGCAGTTTTGCTCGGTTAAAAGCAGGAGATTAAAATTTTCAATTTAACACATAACAAATAGGTGAAAACGATATTTTTTATTATGACGTCATTTAAATATCTCACTTATTCATTTCTTATTTTATATTACTTAAACATCGTCTGCATATTACCAGTTCGACCTGGAAATTTAGGTTATAAAGTATTTATCTTTCATTTTATTTCTTTTTATGTGACGCAAATAATAGCATTTTTATATAAGAACTGTTTTTAAATTTAATCGTTGGTTCATTTTTAAGTTACAATGAAATGTTTATCACCAATATTCTAACAACAAAAAGTACAAATTTCAGTGACTCTCGTGGGCAAATAAAAACCTATCATTTTATATAGTTATCTTCCTATTTATATAGTTGTCAATATGTGTATTTCTGTTTCATACAAAACCATGTGGTTTGTCATAAATTTCCTTAATTTTGGACATTTATTAATACCACCTAAATTAGCCACCAAAATTGGCAAAACCTCTGCTTCCTATTCTACCACGTAATATGGCAAGATCTATTAACGTTGCTAATCAACTTACAGCAGTAATACGGTAATGTAATTTAGGGTTAAACTTATATTTTACCATAAAAAAGTTTGAGCAAAATTTAATATAAGACACAAATTCCATGCAGATTTAATCGCTAGCATGTAAATATATATATTTTTTATTTTTATTTATTGATATTAAGAACAGTTTTCATTTGTATGTTTTCTATACAAATCTACCCGATAAGTTATAGAGTAACTAACTTTGGACAGAAATCCTCGATACCACCAAATGAACATATTCGATATTAATACATCTCCTGTCCACTCTAGCATGTGACAAGATAATGTAACAAAAAAGATTTTCCATATAGTTGGCTGTTATTGTACATTTAGAGTACCTCAAAATAATTTATTGTCGTCAAAAGATGGAAAGAAGCATTCTAATCGCCAATATAAGTTTTCAACCAAAGCAAATTTATGACAAGGGAATTATAATTCAGCCGAAACAAAATATAATTGAGCTTTGATTGTTCTAATACTATCGGGGTCAAAGCGGATCACGTTACTGAAAAAACTGGCTAATTGGACAACTTTATAAACCGTCTATGGTTTTATGCAACTTCCTCCAAACATTTTCCGCGATATTGGCAGTTGTAGCATTGCATATTTTTCGCATATTAGAAATGGCCTGCATAGAAAATAATTTTATACTATATTTAACACCTTTTTATTTTCTACGAAATTGGTAGAACGACAGGGATATAAAAAGAAGGTTGTACAGACAAGAAATCCAGGATTAGAGGCTGTGGAGTACGGAAAGGATGGAGATAGGAGAGAAAAAGAATTGCAAGGATTATGTAAAATAGAATAGAGTTTTATCTATTCCTTAATGACAACCGAGAAAGCTCTACACTAATTTCTGCATGTTTGCTTTTGTATTGGTCTAACATGGAAATGTATTAAAATCGTGTGGGATAGAAATGGACTGATCATTTTGGTTTTGAGTCATAACCGAAGTGGATTGCGAACAGTACTGAAAATAAAGATTTTCGTGGGAAACATTTTTGGTTTATTTTTGGAGCGCTACGATTTATTGCTTTGCTGCGTTATTATTGGCTAATGAGTAGAGATGTAAAAATCCCGGAATTTTGAAGAGGTGGGAATAAACTCGGGAATTTTGAGGAATAAACCCGGAATTTCGGGAAGAAATCATTTTAACAGTTTACATTTATTATTCAATAGTGACTATTTAAGAACTAGCATATTATTTCTAAGAGATTTTTTTTACTTTTGGCAATATATATATATATATATATATATATATATATATATATATATATATATATATATATATATATATATACTCAAGAAATAATAGCAATGAGCATTTAAATAATTTTATAGTAGTACTTATGTAATTAATTACCCTGTTAGTCTAATCAAGCACATAACTGGTTGATTCAATTTTAGTTGCTAATATAATAATTATATACATTATTTTGGATCATTATTTATTATGTAAATTGCTTTATGTTAAACTTTTCCCTCCTCTTTTTATAATATAAAAATAAATATCTTTAAATTTAAAATAACAGTTTATTATTTTTTGTAACGCATATATCATTTAAAGGTGTCATCCAATGACAATGTTGCATTTTGTGTCCAATTCCTACACACACACACACATTATATATATATATATATATATATATATATATATATATATAGAGAGAGAGAGAGAGAGAGAGAGAGAGAGAGATGTTATCCAAGAAAAATAATGATTTATGGGTTTTGTGACACTACACATTATTGCCTAATATTTATGTAATAATAAAAATATTGGATATTTCTCAAAGGAAAAATATACTCATACTTTCATGCTAAACATGATACCTTGCCAAATATAGTTAGTTAATCCCAATTATTCAATTTTTTTTCATAGCATATAATAGTTAAATTTTGTGAAAATATCAACTTTTGAGGTCTACAACAAAGACAGAAAAAAATGGTGGTTCTCATTGTGTCATAGGAATGGGCGATTTCAAAATACCTCAAAATTCCCATGTTTTGGAAATGTTCAAAATTCCCTTCCCAAAAGACCGGTTTTTTCCACTACTCACAACTCTACTAATGAGACCAGTATCCTCTGTTTGAAATCGATTCCGAACGGCTACGAATATCTATACCCATTAAGCCATTATTTGAAAAAAAAAAAAAAAAAAAATTTGCATGAAGCGAAAACGACGCTTGATCTTTGATCATTTCGGGGAATTGGACAATGGTTGATCAGCTTCCTGGTAGTCCGGAATGTTTAGTAAGAAGTTCTTTGAAACCATTGTCAAATTTTCGCATTCTTATTTGCACACGCTTTCACATCTTATTGATGTACAACTCAGGTTTAACGGAAACTGCAGTATAAAAATTGAATATTGTTATAATAAGCTTATAATAGAAATATATAAATATGGAAATGACACGAACTGCACTGTCCCGAATTTAGAGTTATACACGAAAAAAAATCTTTGTTTAAAAGTAATATATTAAGTTCACCGTAGAGAAGCACGGGCACACTTGCCAGTATTAGGTTGGGGAAAAAGAAATCCATTATTTTTTCGGTAGATGGCTATAGTGATCGATATCTCCTAAAGTATGGATCAAATAATTTCAAATTTATGCTCGTTATCAAGGTGACATATCACACTAAAAATTATTTTTACTGTTTTTTGTTTGGTCCATTCAGTTGTGAGTTACAGGGTGTTAAAAATGGAAGTCAACAAGGAGGAAATTCGGGACATTTTAAAGTTTTTCTCTGCTAAAGGCGAAAATCCAAGCCAGGCGGCTAAAATTGTGAATGGTGTTTATGGTGCCGATACTGTAACAGCTAATTACTTGCAATTTTGGTTTCGTCGATTGCGTTCAGGCATTTTTTATTTTAAAGATGCACCTCGCACAGGCAGGCCCGTCGTCGAAAATGTCGATTAAATCACAGAAATAATCGAAGTTGACTATCATGTTAGTAGTCGTAGCATCGCCCAGGAGCTACAGATTGACCCTAAAACCGTTTTAAACCATTTGCGCAAAGTTGGGTTCAAAAAGAAGCTGAATGTTTGGATGCCACACCAAACACCATCATGTTGTTTGGTGTTAACCAAACAACATGATGGTTCGAATTTCCGTCTGCGAAGCCTAGGCCAAACGGAACGAAATCGACCCATTTCTTAAACGGATGGTGACTGGGGAAGAGAAATGGGTCAAATACGACAATATTGTGCGAAATCGATCGTGGTCAAAGCGCGGTGAAGGCGCTTAAACAGTAGCCAAACCAGAACTAACGGCCAGGATGGTTCTACCGTGTACTTGGTGGGACTGGAAGGGAATCTTTTATTATGACTAGCTTCCGTATGGCCAAACACTAAATCCAGATCTCTACTGTCAACAACTGGATCGTTTGAAGCTAGCGATTGACCAGAAACGGCCAGAATTGGCC
This sequence comes from Pardosa pseudoannulata, assembly GCA_032207245.1. Classification (NCBI taxonomy): domain Eukaryota; kingdom Metazoa; phylum Arthropoda; class Arachnida; order Araneae; family Lycosidae; genus Pardosa; species Pardosa pseudoannulata. Next base: position 3,816,376 of record CM063509.1, read on the forward strand.
AACAGAAGAGGTGTTGTGTTCCATAGAGACTCGCCAGAAACTCAGGGAGCTTGGTTGGGAAGTTTTAATGAATCCACAATATAGTCCGGACCTGGCACCAAGCGATTACCATCTTTTTCTTGTATTACAAAATTTCCTGAGTGATAAGAAATTGGGATCAAGAGAAGATTGTGAAAATCGATTACTAGAGCTTTTCGCCAATAAGGACAAAGACTTTTATAAGAGAGGCATTATGAAGCTACCTTTAAAATGGCAACAAATTATACAACAAAAGGGTGCACATTTGACCCAAATCGGACAATCCGAAACATGTTAAATAAAGTCATTAATTTCACACAAAAATAATGGATTTCTTTTTCCCCAACCTATGATATAAATTAAAATATAGATAAAAATTGTTTGGACACGGCTAAACCAATAGAAAATATTAGGCTAGCACGCTCAGAGATTTATCGCCAAGTTGGCGGGGGCACCATGTTCTCCAGTCAAACCACTTTAGAATTGACATTTTAATTTTTTACAATTATGCATTACATAATTTTCAATAGCTTCTTTTAATCAAAATTTGTGTTATTGATTACCTTTTTTAATTAAATTTCTTCTAAACTTTAAATAAAACAGAAACTTTGCTAATATTATTCTTTTACTCTTTTACACATTTTTACTTTTATTAACAGAACATTTTTAATGACTTGAAAAATGAATTAAGAAACTTCTCATCTTGTTTTATTCAAATTTGAGATCATCAAAGCAGCTAAATCTTACACATTAATTTGGCATGGTTAGATTTTTTTTTTAATTTCACTTTATATACTTTACATTAATAAAGTACTGAAAGTTATACTTTTTAAGTTGAAATTTGTTAGCAATACTTTAGGACTATAAAATTATTTTGACATTCTTCAACATTAATGGAAAAACAGTTTTCCAACCTTTAGTACATTTTCTTCCCTGTTTTATTCCTTGAAGCAACTCTGTTCAAATGTATATATTTTATTTTTCACCTTTAAGGTCATGAATATTAATTAAAATTCCCCCTTAAATCCTATTTAATTTATGGCCTCTTCTATTCACCATTCCTTATGGTTAATCAAAACAGTTTTAAATTCTTTTAGAATGTGTTTAATGATTATACACATTTCTTGTAACATCATTTTAGTTTAATTTTTAACCAAAGTTTGATTCGAAAAATTTCCAAGAAATTCTAACGATTCATATAAAAAGATGATCAAATTAGCACAAAAAAATTATACTGACAATTTATCTTAACTATCTACATCATACTTTTTCTTTGTTTCTACAGTCTGAGAGTACATATTTCAATTTTCACATTTAAATCTCAGTTTAGCATTTTAAATTATTTTAATTATATAAAATTGACAAAAGGTGACAAAGGTTTTAGAGTAAATTTTTAATTAGAGTGATACATATTCCAAAGTTAGAAAATAAAATATTAAAGTAACGTATAAAGAAATACATTTTACTGACCATTTTTCATTTTGAAATATGTTTTTCTAGTAAAGAAGAAGAAATGTGCAACAGTTAATGTAAGACAAGTATTTTATGCATAAAATAATTTTTATTTACAGTAAAAAAGAAAAATGTTATGATACATATTCATACATTTTTGCTTTATGAATGACTGATAAGATGATGACTAAAACAGAAAGGTGTTGCTTTATGCCTCCCAGTTCTCGACTCCACTGCAGGCATGGATAAGAAAGTTGTTCAGAATGAGATGGTAACACCAGACTTATTTGCTACCTTAAGCATGTAAAACTGAATCAAACCATAGAAAAGTGTTTAAAGCAGAGGCGTGCGGTCCATATGTGCAGGGTGTGCACTGCACACCCTGGCAAAATTATGAGGGACAATAATTTTCTGCACCTATGTCTACCTGTCTTTATATGGTATATAATAAATATTATTTATAATATATTCAAATATTATGTTGATTTGCTTGCTTGTATTCCCGCAGTGCGTGCGGTACTAGATGCTGCACCACGTAGCAAGCAAACGAACACAGGAAGTTCTTATGTGTGCGCACTGAATTGAAAATCACGCTTTATATGTATGGGATCTAGTTAGACTGGGGTCCCTTGGCCGAAGGCCTTATCCCTTGTTGTGAAGCTATTAAATTAATGATGAGTGTCCACTCCCTAAGATTAAATACAATACAAAAACAAATGCAGGTCTTTAAGATACAACAAAAATAAGAATAAAGTACTAGGCCCAAAAAGCTTACAAGTAATAAAAATATAAAAAATAGAAATTAGTAGAGTGTTTAAGGATAGCAAGAATTTTTATGGGTGTTATAAAATTTTATAATTTTTATTATTATTTTTATAATATTTTATTTTTTTTATTTATAAGAAAAGTACTGCAAACAGTACAGTACCAAGAAAAGAAGAAAAAGATAAAAATGCTTAAAGCAACCTTACGAAAGGAAAAATAAAATAAAAGTACAAAATAAAATTAAGTTCAACTTAAAATTGTATTTGAGAAAAGCTCGGTCCAGGTTCTGTGGCGCCATCTATTGAGTGGCCGCGCGTTCGGACAGTGTAAAGGGGAGTTTAAGAAGGGATATGAAAAACCTAACAAGTTAGATAATCATGGCGGCTCTGGACCGCTTACGATGCTTAGCCTTCCTATGATCGTAATCCGGTAATTCGGCTACGATCGGGTTAGGTAAGCTGTAAACACATCCATAAAATTTTGAAGAAAGCTTAGTGCAGATAATATTAAAAGTATCAATATTCAATAGTGTTGGTGAGATACCTGGGGGCATGAGCGATTCTACGTAAAGTTTTGTTATGAACTTTGCTGAGGATTTCAATATTCGTATGGGATGCAAACGACCAAATAGGAGCAGCGAACGTAACAGTAGGTAAAACTACTGTTTTGTACAGGAGCATTTTGTTTTTAATGGAGAGATGGGGGCCGAAAAGTAGTGAGCGTAGATCCGCGATCCTAACATTCATTCAATTTTTAATAATGGTAATGTGCTTTTTAAAGGTAAGTCTTTTAACAAGATTTACCCCGAGATATTTTACGGAGTCCCCCCAATCGATCATCTCATCGTACAAACTCAACCGAGGCGGCATTTTATAAGAACTGGAGAAGAAGAGCATACTATGGCACTGAGGCAAGTGCAGCTATTTTTCCTGCAATTGGGATTAAGAATCATCTGAAGGTACGGTTTATTAGGCGTTGTATTAGAGCGGGGACTTTTTTTTTTTTTTAACTGATTAACTGGCCATACGATTTTGCACACGGTTAATGTTTGTAAGATTTTGTTTTCATGGAAATATAAAAGAAATATTTCATCAATATAAAGTGAAATGTTTTAGTATGGTAAATTAATTTCGGTGATGTTTTATATTTTTTGAAATAATTAGCTGAAAAACAATGTTGTTTTGTTTTAAAGAAACGAGTTTTAACAAAAGAGTCCCAATTTTACCATTCATTGTGTCTTTCAGACAGAATATACGTTATATTATGTAACACCATATAGGTGGTTTTGTTTTTAAAAATTGTCCAGATGTTTTTCGCAGAATACATGATTTTCAAATGTTAAAAACAATTAATAAATATAACTTAATTCACTGACCGAACAAGAAACAGTTTGCTCTATTGTGCCAGAGTGCAGCGAAATCCTTTGCACGTGGAATAGACGTTCGGTTTGTCGGCACCCATGAGCATCCGGATGAGGCACCGCAGCGGCGGGCGCCACGTGGTGCTACGTTTGATAAACATATAAGTTTTTCGTGGGACCCCGAAGCGTTGCGTTTTCGACGCCAATATGACACCATACAACAAAAGACATAAATTTTACTTCAGTGCTAGTAGAACACTCATAAGTTTAGCTGTTTATGTAGTTATAACTCGACTACTCATAGGTAAATATTTTATTTCTTGTAATCTTTAAATTTATATTCATAATAAATAACCCGTTTCAGAATGGAGAACTCAGACGTCTCAATAATTAAAGATTTATTGAAAAATCCATGTTCTCTGCACACCCTGCATGAAAACCTACAGCACGCCACTGGTTTAAAGTGACTCCAGTGATACTCTGAGAAAATCCTTTGTCAGAGATGAAACAATACTCAGTGCAGTTTTACTTCACAGTAAAGCATTCATAAAAAATAATATTTCTAAAAGCATCAACTCAGATGACAAAAAGATTTTTATTCAAAATGCTTAAACACAGAAGAAATCAGGTAATTTCCTGAATAAATGCTTCTTTTAAAAATTAAATAGAATTGACATTTTTATACAGTGAGATAAGAAAATAAGTATTTAAAATAAATTTTTAATAAATAAAAAATTCCATAGTAAGTATAAGATTTCACATGCATTTGAATCCTACATCACGAATAAGAATGTTCATTTTTTAATGATGGCTTCGAAAAGAAAGAGTTTATCATTTGCTGCCTGAAATGAATCGATTGAAAATTTTTTAAAAATCTCATCTTTTAAAGGCTGCTTTCCCCAAAGCAAATTTGATTCCCTGGACGACATGAAACAACATTTTAGCTGCCAAACTTGGGTCCTCAAGTGTTGAAATCGGTGATCAAGAAAGACGCGCTTGTCACCTTATGGGAATGTGGATAAGGCAATTCTGTTATGGATTAAAAATGCACGGTATAGGCACAATAGGGTTGTATTGTTCCGCATATAGAGTCACCCCTCTTATAGAGTTTTTTGGACCACTGAGCTGACCCTATAACCAATACAGACTGTACTACAAGCATATGATTTCTCCCCAATGAGGAAACAAAAATGAATATTGAGATTACCATTCTTAAAGAATGATTTTGCCCATAGATTCATGAATATGGTTCCAGTGGGGGACCAAAAATGACTATCACAGTGGCTTTTACTATAGAATCACTTCACAGACTGAAAAGAAACAGATTCTCTCCACTGTGGGAACGAAGATAATATTTAAGCTGTATTTATGAGAAAATTCTTTATTATATACAGTGCAAACCAGGGTTGGCATAATTTAAATCAGTTGATTTTTTTTATAAATCATTGATTTAAATCATTTTTTTAACACTTCTTTTAAAACCTATATTCCAAAAACAGAAGAATTGGGAATCCGTCAGTACAGTAATACCAATAAGAAAATAAGTGTCAATACATAGCATGTGCTTTCCAAGAATTGAGGGGTTGTTATCAGAAAGTATATAGCAGGGGTAGTAGAATTATGGATTATGACAGGTGGAATTCATGTTATGTAATGGAAGGTAAAAAGAATATTACAGAACTTGAAATCTAGTTAGTCTACCGAATAACAACAGCCATGGCTTCATCTGCCAAAATGGACAGTTTTCTTCTTTCGGTATTGTTCGTTCTACCCTTCGTAACCAATTAGGAGTGGATAAAGCATCAAAGCTAGTGTTTTTATTGAAACAAATCCATAATTTGTTGCCTTAAAAAAATAATTGTGATATTTTAAAAAATAGTTTGCATTAAAAGTATATTTAATTTGTTCTTTAATTTACATATTATTTAGATTGCACTATCCAAATACAAATAATGGAATGCATTAAGATTAAAATTTAAATATTTAATTTTAGGTAATCAGAGTGTAGAATATACTAGATACATAAGATGTTACTTCATATAACAAACTATTCTATTTATGTTGAAAAAAAATTAAAAACAAATAAAATTAGTATTTAGAAAAAAATCTAAGAAATCAGATTTCAAAAAAAAAAAAAAAAAAAAAAAAAAAAAAAAAAAAAAAAAAATAAAAAAAAATCTGATTTAAATCAAATAAATCTGATATTTTTCCAACCCTGGTGTAAACATATCATTTTCCCCTAGCGTGAGAGCGAAGATGGGTATCTAAGTGACCTTTTCTAGAAAATGCTTTATTACATAAACTACAAGCATACGGTCTCTCCCCAGTGTGTGAACGAACATGAATATCTAAGTCACATTTTATAGAATAAGCTTTCTGGCATACATTGCAAGCATATGGTTTCTCCCCAGTATGTGAACGAAGATGAATATCTAAGAGGCTTTTTCTAGAAAAGGATTTTATACATATATTGCAAGCATAGGGTTTCTCCCCAGTATGGGAACGAAGATGAATATCGAGCATGCCTTTCACAGAAAATGATTTGGTACATAGACTACAAGCATACGGTTTTTCCCCAGTGTGAGAGCGAAGATGAATAGTTAAGTGGCTTTTTTGAGAATAAGCTTTCTTACATACATTGCAGGCATATGGTTTCTCGCCAGTGTGAGAGTGAAGATGAGTATCTAACATGCATTTCTGAGAGAATGATTTCTGACACACATTACAAATATATGGTTTCTCTCCAGTGTGCGAGCGAAGATGAGTATCTAAGTGATTTTTTCTAGAAAATGCTTTATGACATACAGAACAGGCATATGGTTTCTCCCCAGTATGACAACGAAGATGAATATCTAAGTGGCTTTTTGTAGAATACGCTTTCTCACATATATTGCAAGCATATGGTTTCTCTCCAGTATGAGAACGAGCATGATTATCTAAATGGTGTTTTCTAGAAAAGGATTTTGTACATACATTGCAAGCATACGGTTTTTCCCCAGTGTGAGAACGAGTATGAATATCTAAGTGGTCCTTTCTAGAAAATGCTTTTGTACATACATTGCACACATATGGTTTTTCCCCAGTCTGTGTACAAAGATGAAGTATTAAGCTTTGTTCTAGAGAAAATGATTTGTTACACACATTACAAATAAATAGTTTTTCTTCAGTGTGTGTAAGAAGATGAGCCCCTAAAGTACTTTCAGAAAATGATTTCTTACAAACACTACATGTAAATGGGCTTTCCTTACAGTCTATGGAACTTAAGTGATCCAATGTACTTTTATCCATATTAACAACAAATAGAATTCTAATACACCTATCTTAAATTTTTTCAAGGTACTTTATAGTGGAGATACTATTTTAAACATATTTAAAATAGTATATTAGTTTACATCCCACTTTTTTTTTCGATATAACAATTTCCATTTCAAGTATTTATATATATATATATATTTTTTTTAAATATTCTTGATTACGAGACTCATACCTTCAATAAGATAATCAAACTATAAGGCAGATGACAAAGAATAATCTTCATTTTTAGTTCTTTAACGTGTTAATTAAAAGAAATATGGACTTGCTTGTAAGATAAGATGTACTTGCTTATAAATTTTTCTATAAAAGAATTTACACATTAAACTATTCAAGTTTTACAAACATCTTCCACTGAAGTATAAAGTTCCTTGTATACAAAAATATCAGTATAACATTCTGTTGAACTGCCAAGTACCGTTTATAGAGAAATGATCTAAGAGATATGTAACCTGCAAAGTAATAAAGAAGAGGTATAGTACAAGTCTGTCTAAAAGATTTTTTTATTATTATTATTATTATTTGGGAGAAGCAAAGAATAATTTGAATACTAGTAAACTGGTATACAATTGTTTCAAATTAGTGCATAAAACATTTTATGTTATGTAATCTTTGACTTATTCAACTTGTTCTAAATAAAGACCTTTATGTTTATGAAGTGCTGGAAACCGATTTGACAAATAAGTAAAATTGGTGAAGCTCTTAGTAAGTTAATTAAGAGAAATGTTACACATAATAGAAAACAATCATTATTCAGAGTGAATCTTTGCAAAAATTCATTATGACATGAATTTAGGAGTTCAACATTCGTAAGTAATAAGATTTCCAAAGGTGAAGCAGGCATTGAAATTCTAAGGAATTTTATTTAGTCATCAAAGATTCTGAAGGATGTCAGTTTTTTGTTTACTTTAGCTAACTGTAAGTTTCAACTATATTGAAAAATGAATAAAGCAACATTTAGTAGTTTTACACATAGTAAATGACATATATAATACTCCTCTTTAAAAGAAAAATATTAAATATTTATGAAGCATTATTACCAGTTAGTCACTGAAAATAATTTTTAAAAATTAGGAACAGTCTTTCCTGGACTTTCCCATGTACACATAAAAGAAATTAGTTTAATATTGCAACATTTTGAGGACATACAATATTCTCTTATTTAGTTTGCACTATTAATAACAAAATAATGGAATGTATTTAGATTAAAATTAATATATTTAATTTTAGGTAATCAGTGTGTAGACTATAATAGACAGATAAGATGTTACTTCTTATAACAAATTATTCTATGTATATTGCAGAAAACATAAAAGCAACAATTAAAATTGGTATTCAGAAAAAATCAAAGAAATCAGATTTAAATTTTAAAAAATCTGATTTTTTTTTAAAATTATGATTTTTTTCCAATCTTAATGAAGGCACGCCGTGTTGAATTAACTAGAAAAATGAGATTTTATTACCTACCATATCAGATTTTAACAACTCTCGAAACTAATTATAAAATTAACACTTCTAATTTGTTGTCCTCTCTACCTTACTTTATGTAATTTTATGATTATGCATATGTCATGCCTGAGTGTTTCACAATTGCTAATATTTAGACAATAAACATTAAAAACAATTAGAAACATTAATATTTTATAATATAATTAGATAAATTAAGTCCAATAAATTGAATCAACTTAATTTCTTTTACATATACACAGAAAAAAATTATTACCATTTCCTCAATTTTTAACTGACAAAATGAAAATTATTTTAATTACAAAATTGCATTTAAAAATGTAATTTTTTAAAAATAGTATGTTGAAAATTTGGTATTTGGGCAAATCACTAATCCATACATCAAAATCACATAGATTTGACCACAGACTCTTACATAATTTTTAATAAAATGGGCTATAATATTTAACACTAGTAACAGAATTAAACTTTGGAACGCATATTTATTCTGGTCTATTTAAGATTAAGATTAATTTTTTTCTATATTCTAATATACTAAAGATTCTAAAAATATTAACCCTCCCTTTTGGGGCCTTAATAAATAGATTCATTTTCTATGATCAATTAGTATTCAATGACAACAATTTGCCTCTTTTTTCTATACTTTTGGTATCAATAAAAGAATGACTTCATTGCAATATTAAATAATAAATCTTATTATTTTGTATATGTAATACAAAATCAAATTATCATGTGATTGTAATCAAAAATAACATTCTCAAAAAAAAAAAAAAACCAAATTAACAATTTCTCAGTTTAATATCTTTGAGTTCCTTGCTAATGGCATATCTTTCTGACAAATACCATACACTCGGCCTATTATTCTTTATGAAATTTTTATTCGCTAAACGTTTATCCCATTGATCTGAGCTGAGAATCTTATATATTTTGTAAAAACATTAATACTAGAACACACAGTTCAACTTTGAAGTATATCATTTATCTACTTAGAATTACATTTTGTTTTCCATACTTGCCAAAACTTTTATACACTGACATCTGCAAAACTTTATTACAAATATCAAGATTAGTTGATTTTTAAAAGCACAAGTAATTGTGAAAACTAATTGTAAATATTAAATGTTTCATACATTCTTTATATGTAATAAAACATATTATATAATTTTTAAATAAAATATCATTTTAGAACACAAATCTAACCTAAATTTCTATTTTAATATCTATTTAGCAATATCAGTAAAATATTTTAAAATTATTAAACTGACTTCCTTAGCTCTAATTATTAAGAAAATTGATATTTTTTCAGTATTCCGAATTTTTTAAAAAGTAGTACTTACGGCTATAACTCTTCTTTTAATTTTAAACACATTTATTTTACAACACGATACAAATATTAAGTAGGGATATTTACAGGATAAAATTGTAGAGTACAATTCACAATAAATATAAAATTACTTTTGTAGTAACCGCACACTAGATAACGTGTTATTTAGTCTATGGGAGTAAATAATTGGAACTTTCGGGTTTTCTCCGGAAATTTATTAAACGGGATTGATCACTAATTGGTCGAATTTGAAACACTGCCCAGCATGAATATATCGAATATATGAAGGAATATATCGATACATTTCAATTTGGAATTGTCAATCTTCAATGCCACTCATTGTTTTATACAATACCAGAAAAGAGCAGATTAGTAACGATTATTAATAATCTGCTGACAACAGTAAATAATAATTTTTTTTTTATTTACCTTGCAGGAAAATTTTCCATGCCAAGGTAAACTTTCTTAGGACTCCTTTCACGCCAAATTTGGTTTCTCCAAATTTAGGGGCTTGATTCCATTTATTTTGTTAATTGTATCATTTTCTAAAAGTCTTTGTCTTAATAAACAATTTTAAGTTATAAGTATAATTATTTTATTTTTTTATTGTTATTTCCTGTTCATTTTTTTGTTCTATGTGCAATACATGTGGTATTTTTTGGGGCAGGAACAAAGTACTAAGGCACTTGCGCCAAAACACTAACTTGCATCCCTACTACCAAATATAGAGGATATATATATATATATGTGTGTGTGTGCTTTATGTCTGTAGCATATACTCTGTAGAATAACTTACAGAGGCCCACGAGGCAATGGTGCAACTGGACTCTGTGGGTCGAGCACTCTAATCCACTAACATAAAAGAGACAACGAACGAAAAATAAACAGCTAAAGAGGAAAGAAAGAGATATAAAAAAAAAAAAAAGAAAAGAAACCAAATTAACAATTTCTCAGTTTAATATCTTTGAGTTCCTTGCTAATGGCATATCTTTCTGACAAATACCATACACTCGGCCTATTATTCTTTATGAAATTTTTATTCACTAAACATTTATCCCATTGATCTGAGCTGAGAATCTTATATATTTTGTTAAAACATTAATACTAGAACACACATTTCAACTTTGAAGTATATCACTTATCTACTTAGAATTACATTTTGTTTTCCATACTTGCCAAAACTTTTATACACTGACATCTGCAAAACTTTATTACAAATATCAAGATTAGTTGATTTTTAAAAGCACAAGTAATTGTGAAAACTAATTGTAAATATTAAATGTTTCATACATTCTTTATATGTAATAAAACATATTATATAATTTTTAAATAAAATATCATTTTAGAACACAAATCTAACCTAAATTTCTATTTTAATATCTATTTAGCAATATCAGTAAAATATTTTAAAATTATTAAACTGACTTACTTAGCTCTAATTATTAAGAAAATTGATATTTTTTCAGTATTCCGAATTTTTTAAAAAGTAGTACTTACGGCTATAACTCTTCTTTTAATTTTAAACACATTTATTTTACAACACGATACAAATATTAAGTAGGGATATTTACAGGATAAAATTGTAGAGTACAATTCACAATAAATATAAAATTACTTTTGTAGTAACCGCACACTAGATAACGTGTTATTTAGTCTATGGGAGTAAATAATTGGAACTTTCGGGTTTTCTCCGGAAATTTATTAAACGGGATTGATCACTAATTGGTCGAATTTGAAACACTGCCCAGCATGAATATATCGAATATATGAAGGAATATATCGATACATTTCAATTTGGAATTGTCAATCTTCAATGCCACTCATTGTTTTATACAATACCAGAAAAGAGCAGATTAGTAACGATTATTAATAATCTGCTGACAACAGTAAATAATAATTTTTTTTTTATTTACCTTGCAGGAAAATTTTCCATGCCAAGGTAAACTTTCTTAGGACTCCTTTCACGCCAAATTTGGTTTCTCCAAATTTAGGGGCTTGATTCCATTTATTTTGTTAATTGTATCATTTTCTAAAAGTCTTTGTCTTAATAAACAATTTTAAGTTATAAGTATAATTATTTTATTTTTTTATTGTTATTTCCTGTTCATTTTTTTGTTCTATGTGCAATACATGTGGTATTTTTTGGGGAAGGAACAAAGTACTAAGGCACTTGCGCCAAAACACTAACTTGCATCCCTACTACCAAATATAGAGGATATATATATATATGTGTGTGTGTGCTTTATGTCTGTAGCATATACTCTGTAGAATAACTTACAGAGGCCCACGAGGCAATGGTGCAACTGGACTCTGTGGGTCGAGCACTCTAATCCACTAACATAAAAGAGACAACGAACGAAAAATAAACAGCTAAAGAGGAAAGAAAGAGATAATAGGGTGTATTTGTGAGTTCAAAACACAAAAATCTAGAGAGTAGAAATTTTAGAGATAGAAAACATGAAATATTTTTCTGGCCACGGACATCCGTACTCTGTGACAACGAGAAGTGGTACGATTGCTTTTCTTATTCCGAGCTATTTAATCGGCCAGGAGAGAACTAATCAAATTAATAGGATTCGACCAATAAAATTTCTCAGAATATGTGGATGGAAAATGTATATGATTGCTTGATAAAGTAATCTACAGAATAAAAATGTCCATCTTTATACAGATGTACTGTAACAAAGAAAAAGGTACAGATGCGATATTTACACTCTGGATTTTGTTGCCAAATTTGGCGAGTGGATCCATTTCCATGAGTGGATCGGGACAGCCAATGAGGAATTTTCACGTTTTCTAATTTTAATTTTAAAAGACAGAAGAGAAAAAAGTAAGCAGGACAGTACCTATTTTTCTTTCATTTGGGGGCCTAATGAGTGATTTCTAGTGGGTTTTATAGCGGACTCTTTAACGTGACTGTCTTAAATTTATTAACTTAGAAACAGGTCTGAAATTACTCATAAATTTTTGTGTGTAAAGTATTAAGTGTTCTTCAAAGCGTATTATAAATAAAAATACTTTCATCATGCACCGAGAACCCTTACGATACATGACACCCCCTTAACCCAGTGGGAAAAAAGAGTAAAGTCATTCCCAACTGTCGTTACCATAGTTACACATGGTCATGTGACCTTGAAGTGCCTATAGAGTTTACACAGAGTATAATATAGTACTGAAAGTTATATTTTTTAAGTTAAAAGTTGTCAGCAATTCTTTAAGACTATAAAATTATTTTGACATTCTTCAATGTTAGTAGAAAGTAAGTTGTCTAACCTTTAGCATATTTTTCCCCCTAAAATTTCCATTTAAATCCTATTTAATTCATGACCTCTTCTATTCGTCCTTCCTTATAATTAATCAAAACAGTTTTAAATTCTTTTAGAATGTTTTTAATGATTATATACATTTCTTGCATCATCATTGTTGTAATGTACTTACAACCATAACACCAATGTTCGGTTACAAGGGGGAAACACAGTAACAATACAATACTTTATATTGAGATTCATACATTTATTCTGTACATTCATTTACAAATTGCTTCTTGGTTATCATATATCATAATCCTCAATTATTTATGTCTTATATTTACACCATAATTATTACAATTCTCCTTATAACGTGTAATTATTGAATTACAAGATTAAATCAATTAATAGAGGCCTAACTGACTGTAAATATTATTTTATCTTTACCTCCATTAAAGGCACGGGACAAGTCGGTGGTGGTGCGTGGGGCTTAGATTGTTGTTCCACTTCTCTCGAATCCCGATTTCAACCCCTCTCCTTAGCTTCGTTTCCAAACTCCTTACCTCGGTTTTAACGCCCCTTTTTCTTCTTTTCCAATCGCTTGTTTCGGGAAATTTTACCACATCTGCACCCCCTTCATGAGTGCAGGTGGGCTCATTAAAGTAGCCCCTTTTGTGCAAGCTGACATTTTTTAGCCCCTGCTCCCATAACTCACGGTTACATCTCTGTGCGAGCTTGACTGTTACACTGCCATTCAGGTGATCTATACCTTCTCTGCAGGGATCCCTAAACTAGACGTGCACAATTGGAGTCCTAAGTTCCTCCAGGAAATTTCTCCCACAGCTGTGCATGCATGTGCAGACCTTCGTGGGAAAATATTAATTAAAATTTCCCCTTAAATCCTATTTAATGTATGACCTCTTCTATTCCTCATTCCTTATGGTTAATCAAAACAGTTTGAAAATCTTTTATAATGTGTTTAATGATAACACACATTTCTTGTAACATCATTATAGTTTAATTTTTAACCAAAGTTTGATTCGAAAAATTTCCAAGAAATTCTAACGATTCATACTAAAAGATGATCAAATTAACACAAAAAATTATACTTACAATTTATCTTAACTATCTACATCATACTTTTTCTTTGTTTCTACAGTCTGAGAGTACATATTTCAATTTTCATATTTAAGTCTCAGTTTTAGCATTTTAAATTATATAAAATTGACAAAAGCTGATAAAGGTTTTAGAGTAAATTTTTAATTAGAGTGATACATATTCCAAAGTTAGAAAATAAAAATATTAAAGTAATGTATAAAGAAATATCAAAATGCATTTTACTGACCATTTTTCATTTCGAGATATGTTTTTCTAGTAAAGAAGAAGAAATATGCAACAGTCAATGTAAGACAATTATTTTATGTATGAAAATAATTTTTATTTACAGTAAAAAAGCAAAATGTTACAATACATATTCATACATTTTTGGTTTATGAATGACTGATGAGATCATGACTAAAACAGAAGGGTGTGGCTTTATGCTTTATGATTCCCAGTTCTTGAATCCACTACAGATTTCACATTAAGTAAAAGATTTCACATTGATGAGTATGAAGTTAAGCATCTAACATGCAATTCTGAGAAAATGTTTCTTTTTTACCTGCAAGTAATAAGGTCTCTCAAAACTATGGGTATGACTAACTTTTGAGTAAAATTTAGAATGATATGCATTGAAATAGGTTTCCCTGATTAATAGGATTTAACTGTTAAGGAGAGTAAAATTAAATGCAACATATCTCTTAACTACTAGCTATAACACTTATTTTAGAGCTTCTTCACAAACAGATTAATACACAAAATACAGGCATCATAATATCCGCAGAAAAGCAGCACAACAATTTGTGAATGAATAAATAGTTACCTAACAAAACCATGGATAACTGATAAAATGATGAACATTATCATTCATAATTTATTAAGATTAACCATGATTAAGTCTGAATCAAGCAGTGTCAAATACATTTTAAGGTTGTTGATTCCACCACAAACCCAATAATTTTGAGCATGCCAATCAGCACTGAAGGACATTATGAGTAAAAAGATTTCTTATACCTGTTGCAAGCTTTACTGTCTTTCAGCAATATGTGTATCAAGTTAAACATTCAAACGTGACGAAGTCTTTACGCAGAAAACATAAGATGGAAGTGGAGATAAACATTTAATACGTATTTTTTAAAAATAATTTCTTACATATGCTGCAAACAAATGGTTTCTTCTGAAAGTGAGAATGAAGATAAATATGGAAGCTCCATTTTGGAGAAAAGGATTCATTACATATACAGTCAGTACTGGCTATATGATGTTTTCTAAAGTTCCATCTAACTTAATAGGGAACATGTGTTACAGCACATCACTTATACAGTCGTTTTCTTTTCTTGTTACCGGTTATAGGGTCAGTTTCATGTTTTCAACAAGTTTCCATTTTTTTTGTTTTTTTAAGTCAGCGCAAAATCGGAAAGGACCTGAATTCAAGCCTTTATTTCCCTCCCTTTCTTGTTTGTGTAGACATCATCTTTCTCAGTTCTCTTGGCCCCCAACAAGACATCTGTCTGTTTATGGGTTAAAGTTATCTCTCCCTACTTAAGTTGAAATGGAGACCAAAGAAAGGAAAATTTTGTTGCATTTGGATCCTACGTCACGAATAAGAACGTTCACTTTTTAATGATGGCTTTGAAAAGAAAGAATTTACTATTAGCTGCCAAAAATGAATTGATTGAAAATTGAAAAAAAAAATCTAATCTTTCAAAGGCTGTTTTCATCAAAGCCAATTCAATACCTCGGACGACATGAAACAACATTTTAGCTGCCAAACTTGGGTCCTCAAGTGTTGAAATCGGTGATCAAGAAAGACGTGCTTGTCACCTTATGAGAATGTGGATAAGGCTCTTCTGTTATGGGTTAAATATGCACGGTATATGCACTATAGGGTTGTATTGTTCCACATATAGGGTCAGCCCTCTTATAGTTTTGTGGACCGCTGAGCTGACCCTATAACAAATACAGACTGTACTACAAGCATATGATTTCTCTCCAACGAGGAAACAAAAATTAATATTGAGCTTACCTTTCTTAGAGAATGATTTTGTACATAGATTCATGAATATGGTTCCAGTGGGGGACCAAAAATGACTATCACAGTGGCTTTTACTATAGAATCACTTCACAGACTGAAAAGAAACAGATTCTCTCCACTGTGGGAACAAAGATAATATTTAAGCTGTATTTATGAGAAAATGCTTTATTATACACAGTGCAAACCAGGGTTGGCATGATTTAAATCAGTTGATTTTTTTTAAATCATTGATTTAAATCATTTTTTTTAACACTTCTTTTCAAACCTATATTCCAAAGACAGAAGAATTGGGAATCCGTCAGCACAGTAATACCAATAAGTAAATAGTGTCAATAGATAGCATGTGTTTTCCAACAATTGAGGGGTTGTTGTCAGAAAGTATTTAGTAGGGGTATTAGAATTATGTATTATGACAGGTGGAATTCATGTTATGTAATGGAAGGTAAAAAGAATATTACAGAACTTGAAATCTAGTTAGTCTACCGAATAACAACAGCCATGGCTTCATCTGCCGGAATGGAAAGACAGCTTTATTCTTTTGGTATTGTTCATTCTACCCTTCGTAACCAATTAGGAGTGAATAATGCATCAAAGCTAGTGTTTTTATTGAAACAAATCCATAATTTGTTGCCTTAAAAAAATAATTGGGATTTTTTAAAAAGTAGTTTGCATTAAAAGAATATTTAATTTGTTCTTTAAATTTACATATTATTTAGTTTGCACTATCCAAATACAAAATAATGAATTGCATTAAGATTAAAAAATATATATTTAATTTTAGGTAATCAGAGTGTAGAATATACTAGATATATAAGATGTTACTTCTTATAACAAACTATTCTATTATGTTGCAAAAAATAAATAAATAAATAAAAACAACAAATAAAATAAGTATTTAGAAAAAATCAAAGAAATCAGATTTAAATAAAAAGAAATCTAATTTAAATCAAATAAATCTGATTTTTTTTCCAACCCTGGTGTAAACATATCATTTTCCCCTAGCGTGAGAGCGAAGATGGGTATCTAAGTGACCTTTTCTAAAAAATGCTTTATTACATAAACTACAAGCATATGGCCTCTCTCCAGTATGTGAACGAACATGAATATCTAAGTCACTTTTTATAGAATATGCTTTCTGGCATACATTGCAAGCATATGGTTTCTCCCCAGTGTGAGTACGATGATGAACATCAAGCATGCCTTTTACAGAAAATGATTTGGTACATACACTACAAGCATATGGTTTTTCCCCAGTGTGAGAACGAAGATGAATAGTAAGCTTACCTTTTTCTGAAAAAGCTTTGTTACATAAATTACAAGGATATGGTTTTTCCCCAGTGTGAGAGTGAAGATGAGTATCTAACTGATATTTTCTAGAAAATGCTTTATGACATACAGAACAGGCATACGGTTTCTCTCCAGTATGACAACGGAGATGAATATATAAGTTGTGATTCCTAGAAAAGGATTTCGTACATACATTGCAAGCATACGGTTTTTCCCCAGTGTGAGAACGAGTATGAATATCTAAGTGGTCCTTTCTAGAAAATGCTTTTGTACATACATTGCACACATATGGTTTTTCCCCAGTCTGTGTACAAAGATGAAGTATTAAGCTTTGTTCTAGAGAAAATGATTTGTTACACACATTACAAATAAATAGTTTTTCTTCAGTGTGTGTAAGAAGATGAGCCCCTAAAGTACTTTCAGAAAATGATTTCTTACAAACACTACATGTAAATGGGCTTTCCTTACAGTCTATGGAACTTAAGTGATCCAATGTACTTTTATCCATATCAACAACAAACAGAATTCTAATACACCTATATTAATTTTTTTCAAGGTACTTTTAGTGGAGATACTGTTTTAAAAATATTTAAAATAGTATATTAGTTCACATCCCATTTTTTTTTCGATTTAACAATTTTCATTTCAAGTATTATATACATATATATTTTTTAAAACATTCTTGATTACGAGACTCGTACCTTCAATAAGATAGTCCAACTATAACGCAGATGACAAAGATTAATCTTCATTTTTAGTTCTTTAACATGTTAATTAAAAGAAATATGGACTTCTTTATAAGATCTGATGAACTTGCTTAAAAATTCTCTCATAAAAGAACTTACATACTAAAGTTTTACAAACATCTTCCACTCAAGTATAAAGTTCCTTGTATCAATATGACATTCTGTTGAACTGTCAAGTACTGTTTATAGAGAAATGATCTAAGAGATATGCAACCTGCAAAGTAATACAGAAAAGGTATAGTACAAGTCTTGTCTAAATGATCTTTTTCAATTATTATTACTATTTGGGAGAAGCAAAGAATAATTTGGACACTGGTAAACTGGTATATAATTGTTTCAAATTAGTGCATAAAACAGTTTATGTTATGTAATCTTTGATTAATTCAACTCGTTCTAAATAAAGAGCTTTATGTTTATGAAGTGTTGGAAACTGATTGGGCGAATGAGTAAAATTTAAAGTCTTTTAACAATCACAATTATTTTTATTATTCTTTCTTGGAATTTCGTAACTGTTTTATTTAAAGTAAAAGAAATTTCAATTTTAGTGCAGAAATATTGGTGAAGCTCTTAGTAAGTAAATTTTAAAAAATGTTACACATAATAGAAAACAATCATTATTCAGAGTGAATCTTTGCAAAAATTCATTGTGACATGAATTTAGGAGTTCAACTTTCATAAGTATTAAGATTTCCAAAGGTGAAGCAGGTATTGAGATTCAAAGGAATTTTATTTAGTCATCAAAGATTCTGAAGGATGTCAGTTCTTTGTTTACTTTAGCTTTAACTATAAGTCTTAACTATATTGAAAAATGAATAAAGCAACATTTAGTAGTTTTACACGTAGTAAATGACATATATAATACTCCTCTTTAAAAGAAAAATATTAAATATTTATGAAGCATTATTACCAGTTAGTCACTGAAAATAATTTTTAAAAATTAGGAACAGTCTTTCCTGGACTTTCCCATGTACACATAAAAGAAATTAGTTTAATATTGCACCATTTTGAGGACGTACAATATTCTCTTATTCAGTTTGTACTATCCAATACAAAATAATGGAATGTATTTAGATTAAAATTTATATATTTAATTTTAGGTAATCAGTGTGTAGAATATACTAGATAGATAAGATGTTACTTCTTATAAAAATTATTTTATGTATATTGCAGAAAACATAAAAGCAAAAATTAAAATTGGTATTCAGAAAAAAAAAATCAAAGAAATCAGATATAAATTTTAAAAAATCTGATTTTTTTTCCAATCTTAATGAAGGCACACCATGTTGAATTAACTAGAAAAATGAGATTTTATTACCTACCATATCAGATTTTAACAACTCTCGAAACTGATTATAAAATTAACACTTCTAATTTGTTGTCCTATCTACCTTACTTTATGTAATTTTATGATTATGCATAATATGTCATGCTTGAGTGTTTCGCAATTGCTAATATTTAGACAATAAACATTATAAACAAATTACAAACATTAATATTTTGTAATATAATTAGATAAATTAAGTCCAATAAATTAATCAACTTAATTTCTTTTACATATACACAGAAAAAAAATATTACCATTTCCTCAATTATTAACTGACAAAATGAAAATTATTTTAATTACAAAATTGCATTTAAAAATGAATTTTTTAAAAATAGTATGTTGAAAATTTGGTAATTGGGCAAATCACTAATCCATAGATCAAAATCACACAGATTTGACCACAGACTCTTACATAATTTTTAATAAAATGGGCTATAATATTTAACACTAATAACAGAATTCAACTTTGGAATGCATATTTATTCTGGTCTATTTAAGATTAAAATTAATTTTCCTCTATATTCTAATATACTAAAGATTCTAAAAATATTAACCCTCCCTTTTGGGGCCTTAATAAAGATTCATTTTTTATGATCAATTAAGATTCAATAACAATGATTTGCCTCTTTTTTTCTATACTTTTGGTATCAATAAAAGAATGATTTCATTGCAATATTAAATAATAAGTCTTATTATTTTGTATATGTAATACAAAATCAAATTATCATGTAATTGTAATCAAAAATAACATTCTCCAAAAAAAACCCAAATTAACAATTTCTCAGTTTAATATCTTTAGTTCCTTGCTAATGGCATATCTTTCTGACAAATACCATACACTCGGCCTATTATTCTTTATGAAATTTTTATTCACTAAACGTTTATCCCATTGATCTGAGCTGAGAATCTTATATATTTTGTAAAAACATTAATACTAGAACACACAGTTCAACTTTGAAGTATATCATTTATCTACTTAGAATTACATTTTGTTTTCCATACTTGCCAAAACTTTTATATACTGACATCTGCAAAACTTTATTACAAATATCGAGATTAGTGGATTTTTAAAAGCACAAGTAATTGTGAAAACTAATTGTAAATATTAAATGTTTCATACATTCTTTATATGTAATAAAACATATTAGCTAATTTTTAAATAAAATATCATTTTAGAACAGAAATCTAACCTTAATTTCTATTTTAATATCTATTTAGCAATATCAATAAAATATTTTAAAATTATTAAACTGACTCACTTAGCTCTAATTGTTAAAAAAAATTGATATTTTTTCAGTATTCCAAATTTTTTTAAAAAGTCGTACTTACGGCTATGACTCTTCTTATAGTTTTAAACACATTTATTTTACAACACAAGACAGAGATTAAATAGGGATATTTACAGGATAAAGTTATGAAGTACAATTCACAATAAATATAAAATTACTTTTGTAGTAACCACAGACTATATACCACGTTACTTAGTCTATGGTCGTACTGCAACTGAACTTTCGGGTTTTCTCCGGAAGTTTACTAAACGAGGAGCTTCTGCACAGTGAATCGGTACCCAGCTATGTGCGCATGCTCGCGGACTTACCCGTATTTTTATGTCGTTTTCTACCTATTCTGCTCTAATCTATTTCGGTACCGATTCACCGAAAGATGCTGTGGCAACCCTTGATACACTTGGCATAGCAAATGCCATAATAGTAACCATATTGGCAACGTCAAATTATTAGCCAAACTGTCGCCATGAATTGTGTGTTTATATAGCTGATGATTAAATGCCGGATATCTAAGTTTTGTCGATGAGATCAGAAGATTTATCTAAAGTTTTATTAAGTACTTTATTTATAGATCAGATTGAAAGGCAGAATATGGTAAAATCTTTTAACAACGGTCAGTTTTTTATAAATTCATGCTAAAAAGGCGGAATAAATGTGCTGTTTCCTGTTATTTGTCTTAGAGTTTTAAGAAACTGACTGAATGCTACTTCAGGTCCCAAGAATTTCAGATAAGTAGTAAAATTAATATAGTATTAATAAAAGTGGGTTGTATTAAAGTAAGCAAGATATTCTACATAATAATAGCATTATTGCATATATTTCATGTGTAATTGTATGTATGGTGTTTTTATTTAATTTCCTGTTATTTGAGATTGTGGATGTTATCTCTATGGTATAACTATATAATAACTATATAATATATGCTATATCTATATAATATGGTATAACTATATAATAATAATAATATAGTTATGAGATAACTATATAATAATAATCTCTTTATTAATAATGTAATGTACACAGTTGTTTTGATGTAATTTATTCCAAGGTTCACAGCTGTATTTCTTTAGATTTCTGTAAAGTTTTACAACTTAATGTCGGGAGTACTTAATATAATATAAATCTAAAACCTAAGTCTTAAAATCTAAGTAATACCATTTAGTTTTACCTCTTAAATTTAAAATTTTAATATTATTTTCAAATTTGTAAGTTCAATGTAATTATAAAAGTAAAAAGTTTAATCTTGCAAACCTGATACATTTTGTTTATATAATTTATTCAAAATGACTGAAATGTAGTTTAATAAACCAACAGTAACTTATTCCAAAATTATTACAAATTATGAACTTTTCTAATTTATTTTCTCAAGTATATCATTAAAAAATTAAAATTCAGAGCTTTGAAAAATATTGTAAGTAAAAATTCTAGTTTTATACACTACCTATAAGCTTCTGTGTGTATAACTTACAAAGATTAGAAGATGGTGAAGATAATTTGTGTGAAAATAATTCTGAGAAATATATTAATTTATAAAAGAAAAATACCAGAAATCATTTTTCTCTTTTCAGTAGTATAAAATTGTATCTGTAATATTATTTTAGCATTATTTTGAAAGGTGACCTAAGTAGTGAATGGGATAAAATATTTTCAATATTTGCTTCAATGAAATATATATATTATTTATACATATGACAATATTAATAATATTTTATTTCATATATTTTCGCAAGACTAAATCTTTTTGTGAAAAAAAAAGAGCTAAATGAAACTAATTCAAGTAATATGGGAAATATAAATTATTATAATAGGATTTATGATTTGTAAACTGTTTAACTGTAAAACTGTATATTGAAAAGTATTATCAAATTCAACTCTGAATTTCTTTGGAGTTGGTCTGTTTTATAGATAAGTATTATTCTGAATAAAGTCTAGTGAAGGCTATATTATTAAACTATCAGCAATTTATTATCGTACTTTTTTATATCTTTGCTCTTTTTCAGTTAGTTTCTCATTTTACTGAACTTTATTCTGGAAAATTTACTATTTCCTTTTTCATAAAGTATTTCTTTTCTTCCTTGTAAAATATTTATAGTATATATTTCTAATGATCAAGATATATATTGGCCAAATTTATTTCTGAAATAATTCAAAATTGTATTTTGTGAAGATATTATTTTAGTTATTTTAATGCTTAAAATGTTTTGACAATGGAAAAGCTAGATGAATACTTGATAAATACTGCTATAAAGAATATAAGCAGTATTTATTTGAGTGTTTTTTTGGCTATAAAAATTCAAAGCAGTGTTCACACATTTATTATTTTATATTATTTCGTTATTTTTATTTTGTCAACTTTGAAATGTGAACCATATTAATTAAAAATTTGCTATCTATTCAATTTCCCTTTTTTTTGGATTTTTATAACAAAGTATCATAGAGGAGAGCTAATTTAAACTGCTGAACTGAAAACTAATTGTAAAATATGTAAGACTACAGAAAAGAAAAAAAATTATATTATGACTGTGGATAATTTGTTAAATTGTCAGTATAATTATTTTTGCCAATCTCATATTTGTATAAACTATTATGATTTCTTGAAATTTTTCTAATCAGATATTAAAAAATCATATAACTTAAAATTTTGTAATCATTAAAAAGCATTCAAAAAGTATTTGAAACTATTTTACATAATATTTAATAAGTAACGTTAATATGTAAAGAATGAGTAATACAATAGAAAATGTTACAAATAAAATATGTGGTAAGTAGAAATGTTAATTAGTATTTACATTCTTAAAAGTTTAAAAAAAAGGTGAATGTACATTAACAGAGTTGCTTCATTGAATAAAGACAAAGAAAATATATTAAAAGTTGAACATTTGTTTTCCACAACTGTTCAAAACCATAAAAATAATTTCATAATTTTTAACTTAATTATATCATATGACAAGTTGAACTCTTGTGTAGTTTCTATGGCATTTAAATTGTAGTATAAGTTCCTCTGTCAAGTGTGCATAACATTATGCAAATCTACTGAATTCAATTTCTAGCTAATAAGTTGCTTTTAAATAAATTGAAAGTAAAACAAAGATCATGATGATTGAAATATATTTTTTGAATACAGTAAAATATTGACACAATGTATATAATGTTAAATTTAAAAATAAATTAAATCTAAGCATGCTAAATTAATGAATAAGATTTAGATACTTTCCCAATTGGTTTCAACAAAAGTTTGTATTAAAGAGATGATAAAATGAGTTTGATTAAATAAGAGTTAATTTTCAAATCATGTGTCAAACCAAAATGTTTATGTGTATGAGTATAAAATATGTGTAAGATTAAAACAGTGTTTCTGGCAGTTTTTGATTATATTTTTGTGCATTACAAATGGGATGAAAAATACAAATTTCAGTGAGAAAATATTAAAAATTATCTTATGCACAATTGTAAAAATTTAAATTATAAGATTGCCAATTGTAAAATTATTAAGTTCTTATCAAAATAAGTCTTGTTTTATTTTTGCAAATCATGCTTTGTATTGAATTATTGTTGGCCAACTTGAGCGATTAAGATAACAATATAACAACCTTTACCTAACTTTCTCAAAAGTAAAATTAATAAGAATGCGCCAATATCAGCGATAGTGCGCCGACTATTATAAACCTGAACTTGAGCTAAACAGCATAGAAATAAGGTAAAGTCCGTGAGCATGCGCAGATAGATGGGTACCGATTCACTGTGCAGAAGCTCCTGAATTTGAAAGACCGCCCATAATAGATTATATCGATACATTTCGATTTGGAATTGTCAATCGTCAATGCCATTTTTTTATACAATACCGGAAAAGATTTGTTTCTGTGTAAAGTAACCCATATAATAAAAATTTTTTTATTATGTCTGGCATTAAAAAATCATATTATAACTATTATATTGTGCCACTCTGTAAAAATACAGCAACTAATTGCAATGAGAAAATATTATTCAGCGTTCCAAAGATCCATACACTTAAAATCTGCACCAATGAGATGAAAAGGGATGAGAAATTAAACCCCAAATTTTCATATAAATCATCTCTATGGGTTTGTGAAGACCATTTATCGATAAGTAAATGATTGCTTTTGTTTAAATATTACTAGTTTAGAAAAGTTAAAGTATATAAAAATACATATATACCTTTAAAAGAACTGTTGATTAACCAGTGCTATTTAACTTTTAAAACTGCTCATTTTCGAGTATTATCACAGAGTTCAACTGCAATAAATGCTTGATAAAGCATATAAATATCGTAAAACATATAAAAGTCTAAAGCATATAATTGTTGAATAAATAACTCGGGGGAGGGGAAGGTTATGTATTTTCAAGGTATTATAAATATTTTCTTCAGTGATGCGTACTTTCTTAAGTGTATCAATTCACAGTGATATTTTTCGATTAAATTGGTGACTCATTTGAAAAAAAGTATATAATATTTTTAAAATACTTAATAATGATATTACTTTAAAAATTAAATTTAATTACAGAAACTTTATTCATTTTTTTTTAATTTGACAATAATATTAAAGACAATAAAAATGTATTGCTATTTAAAAAAGCATAAATAATTAAGTAAAGCCTTTTAAAGATTTTAAATTTCTTTCCATCAAATTTAAAATACTTAATTGGTTTGGTTTTGGAGCGCTACGGTCTACTTTTTGCAACACGAAAGCTAAAGGTCCCGGTCTCACAGTAAATATCTCTTCTAATTTTTATTTTAATATATTACATCTATCTTTCTTTACTAAAATGCGATGCTACTACAAATGTGTGTATATGATATATGTATATTTATTTGACTTGTCTATGTCTACAAACAGAAGAGCTGTGATTAGCATGAATAAAATATTAATACATGTTCAGTAAAATTGGATAAAAATAAATGATTTTACATATCTTTGGGTTTTAATTCCCCGTATTTCTGCTCCCATAAATCCGGGTTTTTTATCGAGAACGAAAACATCGACATGCTTTTAATTTTCGTTAGTTTGTCCGACTGTCCTTTAAAAATCCAGGTAGAATAGACATTTATGACAAATTGAGATAATTAAGCTATAGAGATCGATTAAATAAACCTTCAGGTTTAAATAAAAATTAATTTTTAAAGCTTGAAAGTTCCAAGAACCCTACGCTATTTAAATTCAAGTGTAAGTATATAAATATATGATGGCATATATACATATATATGTTACGGCCAAAGCCCGAAGTCGGCCAGTTCCCGAACTGGCCGGCCAAATTCGCGAAATAACCAATATCGCCTCACAATGGCTGGCCAATGTCCGATCTTTCCTTGAATTTCGGGGTTTGGCCAGCCAATGCGGGAACTGGCATGGGGCGATCGGCCAAAGTCAGAAAAACAAAGTAATGAGCAAATTTGGGGTGTTTGTATACCGTAATGCTAATGATAATCACATTATAGCTGCCACAGAGGAGATTTCTGACCAATCCGCCTCTCTTAAGAGCCTAGGATCGTCCTTCGGAACAAAGGCCAAGGAGGTACGGTGGCCTTATGTAGGCTGTAGTCTGAAGTTAGAAGTTTTAGTAAGTAAGGATCTCACAGTACCAGAAACCTCCTGGTGTCTTATGAAAATTTCCTCTTCCTTGGAGAAAACATACAAACAAAGAGATAATCACATTATCTATTGAATTAGTTTATTACAGAAAATTATTGGTATCATCACTTGTTACAACAAGATAAACTTTTATGACATATCAAATTGCACATCAGTTTGTTATTTTTACATCTGCAGCGATTTATTTAGCACTTAGTAGTGCAACTGCATCGAGTGTAGTCTCGGCCGCGGGTCAGCGATTGTGAAGAGGCAAAGATTCGTAATGATTTTTCCACTGTGCATACGGATGCCAATGTAATTATGAAAAATGGAAATCTTTCTCTCTTGCAAAATGGAAATCTTTCAGAGCTTTTCAGAGCTCGCAATAATTTGAACTTTGTTAAATGATCCTGGTGATTGAGTACAAACTTGAATTCGCTGTCTGGGTTACTTTGCATGTCGATAAGATCTACCTGGCATCTTGAGTTAAATTATTTAAATATCAAAGGTATAGAAACTAGACCTTTCTTAAGATTAGATAATTGTTCTGACACTGTTTGCATAAGCGGAGATAAAATATATCGAATTTCTTGGTGACATTTTTGTACTTAGTTTGCAGATCCTTCTACATCCGTGCTCAATTTTCAAGTGAGTATTATGTAGGAAGTCGAAAAACTCTTCTGTGTGCATATAATGCAAAATAAAGCTATTTTCCTCTGTTACTGATACAATAAGTTTTTCTTTTCCGTCAACCCCAATAACATCATATTTTCTTAGTCGACGATA
Organism: Pardosa pseudoannulata; assembly: GCA_032207245.1. Taxonomy (NCBI): domain Eukaryota; kingdom Metazoa; phylum Arthropoda; class Arachnida; order Araneae; family Lycosidae; genus Pardosa; species Pardosa pseudoannulata. The sequence goes on from CM063509.1 coordinate 3,843,472, forward strand.
GTCAACAGTTTCTTTTTTCTACTTTGATTTAGCCTTTTCAACGTCCTCTATGAAAATACAGTACTTGTCTCTGCTGAGAATCCAGCTATTATATGCTTTTCCTTGCAGCAATATATTCAATTTACCTAAGAACTCGGTTCTCTTATCAAAAGTTGGTTCTGCATTTGCATGTGCATCATCTTCTCCCAGCATACTAGTTTCGTCAGGAGAAGCCATGGAAAAAATTTATAGAAAAACAATACGATTCTCTCAAATCACGCGGTGATCCCTTTCGTGGTTTAGCAGTTAATGAACATGTATAAGTTTTAGGTGAAACTATAAAGTATTAATACTATAAATATAGTAATAATAGTATTAAAATATAAATTTGCAAGCATGTACAAATTCTTGAAACTGAGTTTTATCCATAGTATAATAAAAAACAAACGAATATTGAAAGGGCTTACCTATCCGGGGAAAGCACACTAACCGGCAATCGAAACTATTCAGTTGACGGGCCCGTAAACAATAACGCATTGCCAGATTCGTGATTTGATACTTGGATGTCAGATACATTGAAAATATAACACACTGTTGTTGCTACCTTGTGCATGCCGTCATCACACCGGAATCTACCCTGCCGAACACTATTGCTTCAGCACATCGAACATTGGCCAGGGAGATTCGGGCACTTCGGGAAGTGGCCGGTCAAGGTCGCATATACGCTATTCCTTTCCAGTACATCGCACATTGGCCACACGCCCCGGCCAATGTGCGATTTGGCCGGCCAATTCGGGAACTGGCCGTAACATATATATATATATATATATATATATATATATATATATATATATATATATATATATATATATATATATAAAGACTATTTTCATATCTGCTAAACGCTAAACTCACTTTTGTTTATGAAATCACCTTTTTTTTCTATTTTATTTTCTTGGCGAGATTTTTATTTTCAGTAATTAAAAATTGCCATGTTCTGTCAAATTTGTTTTTATTTCGCAGCTGCCATTTATTAAATAAAAACTAACATATGGTTATAGGTTTTGTTATCTAAAACTCAACTACACTAGAGAAAAAAAATCTGCAAGTGATATACAGGGAACAAATAAGTTTTCATTTTAGAAATGGCAACTATGAAACGTTGAGATATTGCAACCACTTTTGATTAAAGTCTAAAATCTGATTTCAAATAATATAATTGTTCTCGGTATTTTAGCCTTATATACTTATTTCGTTTTATCAATATTAGTTTGGTATATTTCTTTCATTTTGAATTCAATTGCGCTATTTTTATTTATCCAATTTTAAGACTTCACTCTGTACTTCACCTATTCTTAAATAACCTTGTCAACTTTCGGTATATTTCTTTTAATTACGTGTTATAAAAATTGAAATCATTTAAGTAACTTCATTCTTATGATAACACTTTCAAGTAATATAATTGTTCTCGGCTTTTGACCTTATGTGCTCAGTTCATTTTATGAATAATTGGTATTTTTCTTTCATTTTCGATTCAATTGCGCCATTTTTATTTATCCAATTTTGAGACCACACTAACATCTATTCATAATTAGGCTTGGCAGAATTACTTAAAGAAGTCATTTCGGTCAATCGCGTTCAGATATTCTAATTAGTTCGAAATATATTATTTTAAAACCAACAAAACCAACTTTATTTTAATTTCTCAATTTTTTTAATAAATTAGTATTTTTTCTGTTATATGTTGACGGGATTTTTATTTTCAATAATTACAAATTCGCCATGCTCTATCAAATTTGTTTTTATTTCACAATGAGGAATTTTCACGTTTTCTAATTTTTATTTTAAACGATAGAAGAGAAAAAAGTAAGCAAGACAGTAGCTATTATTCTTTCATTTGGGGGCCTAATGAGTGATTTCTGATGGGTTTTATAGCGGACTCTTTATGATAAAATCAAGCAATGGATCGAAGTAAAAGAAAAGAATTTATTTAAGCAAGGCAAGTTACGAGCGACACAGCATGCTCTAGTACTGAATACAACATACAGTGTTGCCAGATACTTACATGTAAAAGTTACATACAGGGTGTTGCCAAATATACAATATATATAAAAAACCATAGATATAAAATCAATTATTAACACTTCCCCTGATTTTATAGCTTAAAAAATAATAACAATATTGGGAATAAAAAGTAATAGTTATGGTTCAGAAAGTCCCATATTCTCTCTGCACCATTCATGCTTTTGTTTTGGCACTGATTTGGTCAGAGAATCTGCAATCATTGTTTCAGTTGAGATCTTTTCAACTAATACATGTCCACTTTTGATGGCATCTCTTGTGACATGATGGGCAATATCAATATGCTTTGTACGAGCATGAAAAATGCTGTTTTTTTGTCAAGTCAATAGCCCCTTTATTGTCACAGAATATTGTGATTGGGTCCTTTGATGGTAAGTTAAGTTCCTTTAAAAACTTTCTTAGCCACAAAGCTTCTTTGGTAGCAGCTGCCAAAGCAGTATACTCTGCCTCGACTGTGGAACTTGCTACTGTTGACTGCTTCTTGCTTTGCCATGTGACAGCACCTCCAGCCAATTTGAAGACAAATCCAGTTGTCGATTTCCTGTCATCAGGACATCCAGCATAATCAGAGTCACAATAGCCTAAAAATTCACTGTTTTCCAAGCGTGAAAATGTCAACTTTGATTTTGTAGTACCTTGGAGGTACCTCATCACACGTTTGGCTGCAACCCAATGCATTCTAGATGCGTTTGAACAGTATTGACACAATAAGCTGACAACATAAGCAATGTCAGGACGAGTTCCTTTTGCTGCATAAAGTAAACTTCCGACTGCTGACTGGTATATAGGTATTAACTTTTCATCAACATTACATGATTTAGATAATTTCTGATTTATGTCTGTTGGTGTTGATACTGGTTTTGAATCATGCATGGAAATTTTTTTAAGGATGGATTCAATGTATGTTGACTGATTTAGTGTCATTATTCCTTTTTCTCTATTTCTTTGGATTTCAATTCCTAGGCAATATTTTAATTCACCAAGGTCTTTCATTTCAAATCGTTGAAACAACTCTTCTTTTATCCATGATTTATATTTAGGACAATTTGAGAAGATCAATAAATCATCCACATAGACAGCAACAAGGGTAATATTTTTACCTTCTATTTTGTAATAAACACAACAGTCAAAATCAGCACATGTTAATCCCAGTTCTTTAAGATTATCATCCAGCTTAGTGTACCAGGCTCTGCCTGATTGCTTTAATCCATACATTCCTTTATGGAGTCTACAAACAAGCTTTTCACTTCCCCTTTCTTTGGAGATCTCCAAACCTTCTGGTGGTTCCATATAAATATCTTCTTCAATAGTTCCTTGTAAGAATGCAACGACAGCATCAAGATGGTCAATATCCCAGTCATAAAGTGTAGACATTGCTAGTAAAACTCGCAGTGTTTCATAGCGAACAACTGGAGAAAATGTCTCTTTGTAATCAATCCCAGGTTTCTGAGAACAACCTTTGGCAACCAGTCTGGCCTTGTAACGTTCAAGAGTTCCATCAGCATTATGTTTGATTTTGAAGACCCACCTGCTCTTTATGGGTTTACGGCCAGAAGGGAGCGGTACAATCTCCCATGTTTGATTTCTCTTATGTGCTTCAAGTTCTTCAGAAATGGCCCCTTTCCATCTCACAGCATCAACATGGTTTATGGCATCATTGAAAGACACAGGAATATCAGTTATATCTAGCATGTTGTCATCCAAGATTGTAGATATATGGCAGTGGTGTTGACCTGAAGATGTATCATAATCTTGAAGGTAAGTCGGCATTTTTGATTCACGGCCAGATCTTCTTACAGGAGCTTCACTTTTGGTTTCTGAAGTATTATCATCATTGTCAGGTACTGGACTTTTAGGAACATCAGTCTGGATATTTTGATATATGGGGAAAATCAACTCATCTTCACAGAATTTCAGATTTGACTCAGTGTCTGAGTGTTGTGAGAAAGTACATTTTTCATGTTCCAGAAAGATAACATCTCTGGCTTCAGTTATCTTAAATGTAGTAGGATCCATAAGTCTATAGCCTTTACTTTCTTGGCTATAGCCCACAAAAATCATCTCTTTGGCTTTGTTATCCCATTTCTTACGTTGGGATTTGGGAATATGACAAAAAGCTTTACATCCAAACTTTCTCATATGTTGTAGATCCGGCTTTTCCCCTGTCCATGCTTCAAATGGAGTTTTGCCATTCACAGCAACAGTTGGACTTCTGTTTTTACAATAAGATGCAGTACTTACAGCTTCTGCCCAAAATCGTTGGTCTAAGTTAGCTTCAGTTAACATGGCACGTGCTCTTTCCACAAGTGTTCGATTGCATCTTTCAGCAACTCCATTTTGTTCGGGAGTGTATGCAATAGTAGTTTGGTGTGCAATCCCCTCTTTTTGGAATAACTGTTTCATTTGGGAATTTATAAATTCAGTCCCTCTATCAGTCCGGATAGCCTTCAATTTCTTTCCAGTTTGTCTTTCAACATATACTTTAAATTCTATGAATTTATTGTACACTTCATCCTTTGTCTTCAGGAAAGTGACAAAAGTCATTCTACTTTTATCATCTGTCAGTGTCAAGAAATACCTTGTACCACCATGACTAGGAATTTCCATTGGTCCACATAAGTCTGAATGGACAAGTTCAAGAACATTTTTAGCTCTTTTAACTTTTTGGTTTGGAAATGGCTGGCGGTGAATTTTCCCCTTAATGCAGGATATACAGTTGTCGGGATCATCAGAAAAATTGATACCATGGGCCATAGATTTTAGTCTTTGAAGTCCAGGGTAACTCAGATGAGCAAGTCTTTTATGCCACATATTAACTGATTCGACTTTTGTAGTTATAAAGGCTGTACTTTGAACAGTATCTAAATAGTACAAATTATTACTTTTTGAAGTCCCTGTAGCAAGAATTTTCTTACTCTGCTTGTCAACTAATTTGCAGTTGTTAGCATCAAACACAGTTAAGATATTTAACTTTTCTGCAAGATACTTAACAGATATTAAATTGGCAGTTAATTTTGGAACATACAAAACATTATTTAAAGTAACTTCTACAGTAGTGTTATTTCTTCGTATATTTAAAGTTACACTTCCTTCACCTGTACTATGTATAATAGTTCCACCAGTCTTTACAGGGCATGGAGCTAATTCTGCAAAGTTTGAAAACCATTCTTTATGGGACGTCATATGTCTATCTGACCCAGAGTCAATAATCCATGGTTCATCATTAATGGTAGCTTCAGAATCTGCATTCATAATCCAAGCTTCTTTAATTCGTGGATTATGCTCTTCCTTCTGTCTGGCATCCCTCCTATTTGCAAAATTTTGTTTGTTTTTCTTCATTCTGCAAAATTTTGCTTTGTGGCCAACTTTTCCACAGGTGTTGCATTTGCCACTAAATTTTGTTTCTTGGCTGCTTGCCCTTATCGCGTATGCATTTTGCTCTTGATTTCCCATTTTGGCATATTCAGAGAGCAATTTCTCACATACTAAATCAGTGGTCAATTTTTGGACACTGTTTTCAAGAGCCATCGTTAATGGACGAAAATAAGCAGGCAAATTCGTCAAAATATTTGCAGCAACAGCTTGGTCAGGATATTCAGGAAGGATAGTCCTCATCTTAATCCCGATGGTACGCATTTTGTCTATGTACTCACCCATATCTTTGCAATTTTCAAATTTGGTTGCAAACATCTCTTGATTCAACGTTATGAATCTATTGGGATTATTGTCTTCGTAGAGGCTTGACAGTCTATCCCACATGGATTTAGCGGTGTCACAGTTCAAAAGTTCTTTGATGACGCTGCTCGCCACGCTACTAACGATTGCTGATCTTGCACGCCGATCAACCGAAGCATCGGCATTTTCTTCAGTACACGCGTTGTATAAATCTCGATCTTCAAGATGATACCTGATAGTGAACTTCCATTCGCTAAAGTTCTCCCGTCCACGCAGTTTTTCGAAATTAGCCGGCACTGCACTGGGTATCACTGGAGTAGTCATTTTGCCGCTTCAATTACGTTAGGCCTCGTCGTAAGATGCTTTTAGGCTTAGCAAACACGTTTAAGTAAATTTTCTACTTCAACGATCTTTTCAATTACGCGCGATAACCTGGGCCCATAACCTGATAAAATCAAGCAATGGATCGAAGTAAAAGAAAAGAATTTATTTAAGCAAGGCAAGTTACGAGCGACACAGCATGCTCTAGTACTGAATACAACATACAGTGTTGCCAGATACTTACATGTAAAAGTTACATACAGGGTGTTGCCAAATATACAATATATATAAAAAACCATAGATATAAAATCAATTATTAACACTTTAACGTCTCTCAAAAACGATACTTTTTCTATGCCGAGTTTGTGACGTCATCGTTCACGTCGACACCGAGCGCCTATGCTGTTTACATGTTAAAAGACGACTTTTAAATTTGTTTTTGCGTAAAGTATCGCATATAATAGAAATTTTTTTGTTATGTCTGGCATTAAAAAATCATACTCTAAATATTGTATTGTGCCACTCTGTAAAAATACAACTAATTGCAATGAGAAGATATTTTTCAGCGTCCCGAAAGACCCACATACACGTAAAATCTTGACAACTGCGATAAAAAGGGATGAGAAATGAAACCCCAAAATTATCATATAAATCATCTTTATGGGTTTGTGAAGACCATTTCTCGGTAAGTAAATGCTTTCTTTTGTTTAAATATTACTAATTTAGAACAATTAAAGTATATAAAAATACATGTAGCAAGGTGATTCCTCTGTGAGCGGGAATTTCTACAGCCAATCCAAAGAAGGCGCAACTGACGTCATGTCACGCGTTTCTCTCCATTTTCCCGCCGGAGATGAGCAACCGCTAAGCATATTATCTATGCCGCGAAGTATTCGCTTTTTTTGTCACGTTGGACTTGCCTCGCTCGCTCTCCCCAGCGACACGGTCAATTCTTTCGTAATAAATTTTAATTGTTATTGTTGTTAGACACTGTTCTTATTTTCACCAACCTTCTGATACCAAATGGGTATTCATGAAACCCACATTCTCAACAATGGTCACCCGGACTCTGAACCGTTTTGATTTACTTCGGCTGCAACATTGACAACCTGGATTATGAACAGTTTTAATTTTCTTTCATCTCAACAGTGACAATCTGCACTCCGAACTAGTATTATGGACTTTTGATGTGTTTGTCACCCAAAGAGTTTTGATTTGGATTCACCCTTCGAACAGTTTTGATTTCAGTTGGCTATTTAGAAAAGTTTTAATTTCGATTCAACTATGGCTAACCCTCCACCTACACTTCAACATGGTATTTCTGCTGTTGTTATTCCTCCATATCCCTCATTATGGTTTCATATGCTCAAAGTACTTTCGAATTGGCCACACCCAAAGCTATAACGGAATCGAAAACCAAGTACAACTACGTCGTAGCAAATCTTCCACCGACAGTTGCAACTATGGTAAGAGATATTATTATGAAACCCGATGCTACGGAGCCTTACGAAACCTTGAAAAAGAAAATTATCGATAGGTGTGGGGAAAGTCGTACTCTGGAAATTCGAAAGCTGTTAGCAGGAGAAAATCTCGGCGATCGGAAACTGACGGAGCTACTTCGCACTATGAGAAGGAGAGCTGAAAACCATAACACCAGCGACGAACTGCTCTTGGAACTATTTACACAACAAATGCCAATTGCTGTACAAACCATAATTGCATCTCTGTCACCAATAATTCCAGACAAGGCAGCAGAAATAGCTGATCGAATATTAGATTTATCGCCATCTAACATTCACACCATTTCTCATCAGCCAAACGCACCTACCGCTACAAATAGAGCAGGAATCGAAAGTTCTCACCCTTCCATGGATACTCTTATTACGGAAGTTCGTGCCCTACGTACAGAGGTAAATGAACTTAGACGATCAAGAAGCGTTTCTAGAAGCAAACAGTTTCGTTATCGTTCTAAATCTCCATCGAAAAATAAAATTTGCTGGTATCACAGCAAATTTCAAGATAAAGCAAAAAAGTGCATTCAACCCTGTTCATTTTCGGGAAACTCACTACGAGAAGAGTAATGGCGACAGACTTTTCTCTAACAAATTCTCGTCGCCTATTCGTAAGTGACAAAACAACAGGTAAGAGATTTTTAGTAGATTCTGGTTCCGATGCAAGCATCATTCCAGCTTGCAAACAGGATAGACAAAAACCAGTAATTCAAACTTTTCGTGCTGCAAATGGCTCTCGTATAAATGTTTATGGAAGAAAAACTATAAATCTAAACCTTGGTTTACGGCGAAATTTTTCTTATTCTTTTTATATATGTGACATTTCTTGTGCTATTCTAGGAGCTGACTTTTTGCACTTTTATAATTTAAAATTGGACATTCGTAATCGATGTCTCGTTGATTCTGTTACTAATTTAAAAGCTGATGCTAAACTTAGTATTTGTAATATATTCTCTGTTAAGTCTATTTATTTAAATAATATTTATGGTAACCTATTACGTAAATTTCCTGAAATCACTAAACTACCAGATCCTAACCAGCCTGTTAAACACAATACTGTGCATCATATTGTAACAAAAGGACCCCCGGTAGCAGCCAAACCCAGACGGCTAGCACCTGATAGACTTAAAATTGCCAAAACAGAAATACAACATATGTTACAACTTGGTCACATAAGACCTTCTAAAAGTAATTATTCTTCGCCTCTACATTTAGTACCTAAAAAGGGATCTAATGACTTTAGACCTGTAGGTGACTTTAGAGCTTTAAATGCACAAACTGTTAAAGAAAAATACCCGATACCCTGTATCGCTGATTTTACTGCAGAGTTGCATGGAAAACAAATCTTCAGTGACATTGACTTAATAAAGGCATATCATCATATTCCAATAAATCCTAATGATATTCATAAAACCGCGATTTGCAGACATTTCGGCCTATTTGAAAGCACATGCATGCAGTTTGGCCTTTGCAATGCCTCTTCTACCTTTCAGCGTTTTATCGACGAAATAACTCGTGATTTAGGATTTGTTTATGCTTTTGTTGACGATTTACTAATTGCTTCCAATAACGAGACTGAGCATTTGGAACACCTCAAAATATTATTCTCTAAACTTAGGGACTATGGACTTTGTATTAACGTTGAAAAATGTCAATTTGGGAAAACAAATATTGAAGTTTTAGGATTCTTACTTTCACCGGATGGAATTAAACCATTACCCGACCGAATTAAATGTATTCAAGAATTTCCTCAACCAACTACCTTAACTCAACTCCGTCGCTATTTAGGACATTTTAATTTTTATCGTCGATGCAAAGCAGCAGATATTGCCGCTCCTCTAGTCAAATTTCTTGAAGGTCATAGAAATAAGAAAAAACATCCTCATTCTAAAGACAATAAATTTGAACAATTACAATGGAGTGAAGAAGCAAAAGTATCTTTTAATGCTTCTAAAGAAGCCTTAGTACAAGCTACGCTATTAAGACATCCCGTTCCTGGTGCTCAGTTAAGTTTATGGGTTGACGCGAGCAACGTAGCAATTGGTGGATCGTTAATGCAACTCTCAAACCATCAATGGGAACCTATAGCATTTTATTCTTGTAAATTAAACAAAGCTCAAAAGAATTGGTCAACATAAATTGTTTTCTATCTACGCCAGTATAAAAAAATTCCGATATATGTTAGAAGGCAGGGAATTTATTATCTTTACTGATCAAAAACCCCTTACATTTGCCTTCCGACAAAATCCTGAAAAATGTAGCCCCAGACAATTATGCCATCTTGACTACATTTCACAATTTTCTACCAACATTCGGTATACTAAAGGCTCGGAAAACAATGTAGCGGACGCACTCTCTCGTATCGAACTAAATTCTATCACCTCAAAAGTATTAGATTATAAGGCTTTTGCTACTGCTCAAACCGATGATGAAGAGCTACAGTAACTTCTAGAATCTAATACATCTTCACTAAAAATACAAAAACACTATTTTCCTCTTGGGGATATTCATTTATTTTGTGATATGTCACAGACGCACCCCAGACCTTTCGTTCCTAAATGCATGCGAGAAGCTGTTTTTCAAACATTACACTATTTCTCTCACCCCGGCATCTCAGCCTCTTTAGAATTAATTTCTAAACGATTTGTATGGCCGAGTATGCGCAGAGATATAAAAGACATGGTTCGCCGCTGTATCAGGTGCCAAAACGCAAAGATTTTTCAACACACAAAATCTCCAATAGGTACTTTTTCAGATACTTTTCACGTATTCACATAGATTTTATAGGACCCCTACCACTCTCTGATGGAAACCAATATTGCATGACTGTTATCGACCGATTTACTCGATGGCCAGAAGTCATACCAACACCTGACATGACCGCTGAAACAACAGCTAAAGCGTTAGTAAATGACTGGATATCCAGATTTGGAACGCCAGTTACAATAACTACCGATCAAGGCAGAAATTTTGAATCGACACTTTTCAATGAACTAACTCGTATTGTAGGATGCAAGCGCATTAGAACTACTTCTTACCGTCCAGTTTCGAATGGAATCTTAGAAAGATTTCACAGACATTTAAAAGACGCTATCAAATCCCATAATCAAACTATTCTTCCAATAGTCCTATTAGAAATACGTACTGCGATAAAAGCTGACATCAATGCAACCTGTGCCCAACTTGTTTACGGGTACTAATATCCGATTACCCTCAGATCTTATTGACAGCAATTCTATAAATCAGACAATCAGCTCTACATGCGTATCCAATTTATTAGAGACAATGAGGACTCTAAATCCAATTACCACTGCTAAACATGGTAATTACAAAATTTACGTAAACCCCTCATTAAAAACTTGCTCAAAAGTATTTCTTAGATCTGACAAAATTAATCCCCCTTTATCACCTTCTTATACAGGACCACATAAAGTAATTAGCAGGGATGAAAAAACATTTATCTTAGAATTAAACGGGAAGCATTGTACAGTTTCTATTGATCACTTAAAACCTGTATATGAAATTTCAAAAACTAAACCTTTCGCACCACCCATACAAAAGGAGAATATTAATAGTTCACTACATAAAAAGAAATTACAACGAAATCTGGTCGCAAAGTAAATTTTCCCAAGCATTTGGTTACCACCTATTTTATATAAACACATATTTTGTATATATTTGTATCTTTTATTTGTCATACTCTCTGTGTCTTATTCATTCATATCTGTAAATCATGTGTAATGCTGTATCATGTATTGTTGCTCTGTTTCTGTAAAACACGTGCAATTGTATACTTGTTTGTTTACATATTTTATGATGATATTTTGTAATCATCACTGGGGACATACTCTGTAGCAAGGTGATTCATCTGTGAGCGGGAATTTCTACAGCCAATCCAAAGAAGGCACAACTGACGTCATGTCACGGGTTTCTCTCCATTTTCCCGCCGGAGATGAGCAACCGCTAAGCATATTGTCTATGCCGCGAAGTATTCGCTTTTTTTTGTCACGTTGGACTTCCCTCGCTCGCTCTCCCCAGCGACACGGTCAATTCTTTCGTAATAAATTTTAATTGTTATTGTTGTTAGACACTGTTCTTATTTTCACCAACCTTCTGATACCAAATGGGTATACATGAAACCCACATTCTCAACATACTTCTATACCTTTAAAAGGATTGTTGATTAACCACTCCTATTTAACTTTTAAAACTGCTAATTGTCGAGTATTATCACAGAGTTCAAGTACAATAAATATTTTATAAAGCATATAAATATCGAAAAACATATAAATATCTAAAGCAAATTATTATTTAATAAATAACTCGGGAAGGGAAGGTTATGTATTTTCAAGGTATTATAAATATTTTTTTCAGAGATGCATGCTTTCTTGTGTACAGTGATATTTTTCGATTAAATTAGTGACTAATTTGAAAAAAAAAGTATACTATTTTTAAAATACTTAATAATGATATTACTTTAAAAATTAAATTTAATTTGAGAAATTTTATACATTTTTTAATTTGACATTAATATTAAAGGAAATAAAATTGTATTGCTATTTAAAAATGTATAAATAATTAAGTAAAGCCGTTTAAAGATTTTAAATTTCTTTTCATCATAATTAAAATATCTAAGAATTGGTTTAGTTTTGGAATGCTACGGTCTACTTTTTGCAACATGAAGGCTAATGAGAGCGGTCTCACAATAAATACCTCCTCTAATTTTTATTTTAATATTACATCCGTCTCTATTTATAAAACGATGCTACTACAAATGTGTGTATATGATATATGTATATTTATTTGACTTGTTTGTGTTTACAAACAAAAGAGCTGTGTTTAGCATGAATAAAGTATTAATACATGTTAAGTAAAAAATATAAATGATTTTACATACCTTTGGGGTTTTAATTCCTCGTATTTCTGCTCCCATAAAATCCGGGTTTTTTGCCAAGAAAGAAAACATTGACATGCTGTCAATTTTCGGGAGGTTGATTGTCCTTTGGTAAATCCAGGTAGAAGAGACATTTATGACAAATTGAGATAACTAAGTTATCCAGATCGATAAAATAAACCTTCAGGTTTAAATAAAAATAAATTTTGATAGCTAGAAAATTTCAGGAACTTGCAAAAACAAAATCGGAAAATAGTGCACGCTTAAAAGCAATACAAAAATATTGGTCTGCATGAACGATGACATCACAACCAATCACGGAGCGTTTTGATGTCACGTGATTTTCGCTTAACTTTAAAATTAATTTTTTAATGATGGACCCAGTTTTTTACATTTTTGAGAACATTTTTGGAATCTACGAGTCTGAAATTATCAGAAAAACACTAAGTTGTTCGAATCCCCCACATGTGCAAATTCCTCATTGCCATTTTTTAAAGAAAAAGTTTTCATTTTAGGTTTTGTTGTTTAAAGTTTAATTTTTATGTATGTAAAACAGTACTAAAAGATATCCAATCTCTGAAATAAATTATCCCATTCAGAAGAGTACATATATATTAATCCCCACAGCATTTTTAAATTTGACTCCTACATTAAAAAAAAGTCGTGGAATTGGTAATTATTATGCAGCGGCTCACGGGCTACACAATGCACTTACTGGACATTCAGCTATTAAAATAAACTGCTATAATCGTCAACAATCTGTAATATACGAGATTTGTTCAGCTATTCTATTAATACGTCTTATTATCTTTAATAGTGGTTCTAAACCATTCATCGAAATATTTTAAAACCCAGACCGAAGGCTGGGTGAGAAGCAGCTAGTATAATATAAATTAAAATATAGATAAAAATTGTTTG
>CM063509.1:3856951-3883845 GCA_032207245.1 Pardosa pseudoannulata
ATATTACCGCATTGTGGCAGCGCGCAGCGGCCATCTGCGCGCGCACCTTTTGTTTCAGTGGAAAAAGGACAGACTGTTAGTTTTCCGTTAGGTGTGTGGTGTGTTAACGTGCGAGGGCCTCCTGCTCTCTGCATTCTCTACAATGTTAATTGTTAAGTAACTTGTAAATATGTGTAAATATATTAATAATTAAACGTAATTTGTTAAATGTAGACATTTTGTTCCTGTGTTGGATTTATAGTGTTACAGATTGGCGCCCAACCCGTGGCTCGAAACACGAAGCCGAAGACATGACTACAGATAAGTGATTTCTTTTCTTTTTGACAAGCACTCAAGGAACTTTATTAATTTTGTCATCCTGACAAATGAAGAAGAGTTTCTGATTTGAATTCACCCTGAATTCGTTTTGTTTTATTATGATCATCCAGATCAAATTTAAATACCGCATGCCAGTTCCTTTAGTGCCTGAAGATTGAAATTTGAATAGTTTGTGTTTCGGTCCAAGTTTTGAATTTTATTTTTCTTAACATTTTTATTATTAGGACTTATGGATATTGTTAATTTCAATTGTTTTGATTAATAATTCATGAAGATAGTTAATATTTCAGTGTTGAATATTGGTGCAAGGTTCAATTTAATTTGGATTTTTGTATTAATAACAAAAGATATTGCTCAAGGTTAATGTTCTTTTTTTGTGTTGCTTATTATTTAATTTTCCATCGATGATTCTTTTTAATAGAAATATTATGTATCTGAAATATTTGTATAATTAAGAAGTATTATTTTATTCCTTCAAATTTATTGATACTTCCGGTTTCAAATCGGAATAATATAGTTTAGTTGATTAATCAGATGTATGCATATTATGTCATTCTAATGAGCCATTCTCGCAGTAATTGAGTTTTACCATTAATTTTAAGTTTGGCCTGAAAAGAATAAAAATGGCATATCTTGCTAGAGGTAAAAAATGCGACCTTTTGGTTTTGGCCGCAGAATTAGGCATCGAGTTGGAACCCGACGCCACAGTAATAAAAATTAAAGATGTTATAACCGGATGTACTTCATATGACGAAGAATTCACAAAAACATTGTTGGATACAATCATTAGCACCAGAAAAGAATCCGAAGTAAAAGAAAAGGAAGCAGAAACCGAAAGACGGCAAATGGAATTTGAATTAGAGAAACTAAAGTTACAAAATTTAAATCATGCTTCGAAAACAGGAACCGTTCTTACCGATAGTGATACGGATGTATCTAAATTTGAAATTAAAGGGTTAATCCCTCAGTTTGACCCGAAGGTAGATGACATTAGTACGTTTTTAAACCTTTTCGAGAGACAACTGTCATTTTTGAAAATACCAGAATCAAAATGGGTGGTATATCTGATCGGGCTTTTACCTATTGAAATTTCAAAATTAATTGCTATAGAATCGGATTCTCCGGATAAACCACCGGAATATGGGGAAATAAAAAAAAATTTTATTACGTCGATTTCAAGATGAGTGCAGAGAAATTCCGACAATTTTTCGTCCAACACAGAAAAAATCCAGACTCCACGTGGAGATTATTTCTATGATTTGAGAAAATTTTTTGAAGGTTGGCTCAGTGAGCTTAATATCACTACATTTGATCAGTTACAAGATCTAATAATTTCTGATCAAATCAAAAAGAAGTGTCCTCCGGATTACAAAGATCATTTTTTTAGATCACTGGAGTGAATTGAGCGATCCAGTTGCTTTAGTTGATAAGCTAGATGCTTATGAAGAAAGTAGAAACTTAAAAGGTAGAAACACGAACCATGAACAACATAGAATGGAAAATTCTAAGCCGAGTAACAATTTAAGAAATTTTAAGAATAGTGTTAATTATAAATACTCAACGAATAGAACTGTTAATAAAATTAACGAAAGACCTATTAGCTGCTATGGCTGTGGGAAACCTGGTTTCATAAAGGCAAAATGCCCTACGTGTTCCCCAAACATTAAAGTTGATTCCGCCCAGGTTAGTTGCTTGAAATTTCAAACGTGTGCGATACAAGAACCCAAGGCAATGTTAATGAAGATTAAAATAAATGGTATGTGGGGTTTAGCATGTGCTGACACTGGAGCCAGCCACACTGTTTGCTGGAGAAACCCTGTATAACCTCCTCCGAGAACAAGGGGTAAATTTTTCGTAAAGTGAATTTAAATATAACACTCGCGGACGGAGTGCCGAAATTCTCTGAAGTTTATAATACCGAAATAGACATTGAATTGTTAGGGAAAAGAATTCCTACTACACTATTTGTATTACCTACAGCTAAGGACAATCGAACTCTCCTTGGTACTGATTTTTTATCCAAAGCTGGTGTTAGCTTGGATACTCAGAACAGGAAATGGTATTTCAACAGTAATCCTAGGAAAAAATTCAATTTTGAGAAAGATACATTTATACCAGCTTGTGTGCCACATAAAAACTCTTTCGAATCCTCAGGTAATTCGCAAAACATTAGCACTATATCCGATAAAATTATTGTGTCTCCTGAGCTGAACATTTTGCGTTTTGAAAGAAACTGAAGGCAGTCACTTATCTGCCGAGGAAAGGTTACAATTATGTAAACTGTTAGAAATGTTTACGGATATCTTTCAGCCAGGGGAAGAGCCTACACCTAGAATTAAACATTATATAGACACTGGTAATAATCTCCCTGTAGCTATGCCACCATATCGCATGTCTCCATTAAAGAAGGACATTCTTAAGAAAGAGTTAGAGAATCTTTTGGCCAATGGCACAATTGAAGAATGTGAGTCACCGTATGCCTCACCAGTGGTGCTAGTTCCAAAACCTAATGGTCAATTTCGCCTTTGTGTGGACTACAGAAAGTTGAATTCCACTATAAAAACGGATAAATACCCTCTGCCTAGAATGGATGATTTTGCTCCATGAAGCTAAACACACTCCTTACATGTCAACGATAGATTTAAGATCCGGATATCACCAAATCGAGGTAAATCCCACTGATCGAGATAAAACAGCTTTCGTGTGCCCTTTTGGTACTTACAGATATTGCCGCATGCCTTTTGGGCTTAAAAATGCTCCGGCGACATTTCAAAGACTAATCGATAACTTCAGAAACTCCCTGAATGATGTTTTGGTTCTGTCGTACTTAGATGACATAATAATTTTATCTGAAACTTTCGAGAAGCATATTGATGATTTAGGAAAAGTATTATCAAAATTGCGTGAGTTTAAATTACATGCTAACAGAGAGAAGTGTAATTTCGCCTGTAACCGAGTGAAATACTTGGGACACTACATTACAAATTCTGGTCTTGAAGTTGACCCAGATAAGGTTGCCGCCATTCAAAATTTACCACCTCCCAGGAATTTAAAGCAAGTCCAATCCTTTTTGCAAACTTGCTCGTGGTATAGAAGATTTGTACCGAACTTTTCTGACATAGCAAGGCCCTTAAGTAATCTCACGAAGAAAAATAGCCCTTGGAAATGGGGAAAAGAAGAGGAAAACGCATTTAAAACCCTAAAACATCATCTGATTAGTCCTCCTGTTCTACGACAAAATGACCCAAATAAGCCATACATCTTGCGAACCGATGCTAGCAACTACGCGCTTGGAGCAGTGCTGTTGCAAGGTGAGGGAGCTGAGGAGCACCCTATTGAATATGCGAGCAGACTATTAAACGATGCAGAACGGAACTATACAACCACAGAACGAGAAGCGTTGGCAGTGGTTTGGGGCCTAAATAAATTTTCGGGGATACATCGAGGGACAAGATATAACAGTGACATCAGATCATCAACCTCTTCGTTGGCTAATGAGTTTAAAATCTCCAACTGGAAGACTTGCTCGTTGGGCTTTGCAAGTCCAGTCGTTTGCCCCAAAGATGGAATACATACCTGGAAGAGCCAACGTTGTGGCAGATCTCTTGTCAAGACCTTTCTGCCAACACGCTGAAGAATGTTGCCAATTCTGCAAAATTGCCATTGATATGCCAACACGAAGTCCCAGAGAATTACGAGAAGAACAACTTAAGGACGCAGACCTTAAAAAGATCATTGAATCATTTGAGAGTCCTGCTAAAGATGAAAATTTTACAAATTGGCTAAATCGGGGATATTTGTTGAATCAAGGAGTCTTATACCGATATTCACCAGAAGCAGAGACAGAAGAAGCCCAGTTAGTAGTGCCAAAGCATGAATGTGAAAGAATACTGAAAGAATATCATGATGCCCCAATGGCGGGACATTATGGTGTAGAAGGAACACTTAGTAAGATAGCGAAGCGGTACTACTGGACTGGCATGCGTAGATACATTACAGAGTACATAAAGAATTGTGAAGATTGTTGCCGATTTAAAGCTAGTAATCAGAAACCTTCAGGTTTGCTACAAACACCTGTATATAACCAACGTTTTGAATCAATTTCAATTGACTTATTTGGACCATTACCCAAGAGTCCTGATGGTAAAAAATGGATATTTATAGTAGAAGACTGCGCTACTAGATGGACTGAACTTTTCGCATTAGAACATGCTACAGCTAGGGAATGTGCTATCACCCTGATAGAAGAAGTTTATTTACGTTATGGATTCCCAAGAAGAATAATAAGTGACAATGGAAGTCAGTTTGTTAGTTCAGTGATGCAGCAAGTTTGTTATCTTCTTAATATAGATCAGGTGTTAACCCCGGTATATCACCCACAGGCAAACCCGGTGGAGAGGAAGAACCGAGACTTAAAACCAAGATTGGCAATCCTTGTCAAAGGTAACCACACTATTTGGAGTGAGAAACTCCCAACCATACGTTTTGCCCTGAACACAGCAAGATGCGACACAACAGGTGAAACAGCAGCATTTCTTATGTTCGGAAGAGAGCTTCGAACAACAGACGATGTTACTCGCGACCTTCGAGCTATTATCTCAAATGACAACTTCGTGCCTGAGATAACGCCTTATTTGAAACGTTTGGCAAATTATATGAATCAGTTGAAGTCTGATATAGAACTGAAACAGGATAAAAATAAATGTTATGCTGATAAACATTTCAGAAAAACGCCTCAATTCAAAACAGGTGATAAAGTGTGGTAACTCTCCACCCCAAAAGTCAAACCAAATCCGAAAGAACAGCTAAATTTATGCCACGACGCGATGGCCCATATGTTATTTATAAAGTACAATCTCCTACATCTTATTTGATTGCTGCCCAAAATAATCCTTTTACTCCATAGGTAAATACCATTCATCATGCCTCCAACCTTATAGAGGGCAAGGGCAGAGCAACCCAATGTTGCCCCTGAAAAGAAGAGGTCGTCCAGTTGCTGAAAGTAATCAACAGCCAGACTCTACCCCAGTCAGAAGATCTCCTAGACTGCACCCATCGACATGAGGACATTAGTCGATGGTTGAGGGGAAGATTGTGGCAGCGCGCAGCGGCCATCTGCGCGCGCACCTTTTGTTTCAGTGGAAAAAGGACAGACTGTTAGTTTTCCGTGCGAGGGCCTCCTGCTCTCTGCATTTTTAGTAATGTTAAATATTAAGTAAACCTGTAAATATGTGTAAATATTTTAATAATTAAACGTAATTCTTAAATGTAGATAGATTTTGTGCTGGATTTATAGTGTTGGATTTATAGTGTTTAAATATCTATGCAAGTTTAATTCAATGTCCACATTAGCATTTAAACTTGCATTGACATTTAAATTGTTTCCATAACGCATGTGTTGGTAAATTTTGCTCAAAAAATTAACCTTGATTTTTTTTTTTTAAACTCTTAAGAGAAGAAAAATGTTGAGTTTTCTTTTTGAGATGGCGAGCTTATAAACAATCTACAAAATTTTCCAGTAATTTCTAATTATAAATTTTCCATTTGGATCGATGCTTTATGATTTTTCGAACAGCCCACATCCATTTACTTTTTTTAACAGGAACATAGAGGGAAATCATGACAAATTTTTAATTAAAACTCTATTTTACATTACTTATTGTACATATTATACCAAAAAAATCTTTTTTTTCTTTCACTTTTTAGTAAATGGCATCCTTTGATGTTTAAAATGATAACTGATTTCCAACTTGAATGATTCAAAGTTGTTTAAACTTCCTATTTATTTTATTCTGTGCAGTCCATTGTAACTTAGATTTAAAGTAAACATTCAATAGGCTTTTTACTAAATGGCAGAAATTCCAGTACATTCTTGCTGGACCCCATATAATTTTACCCACCATTCTTCTCTTAATTGCATCGAACGTCCAGTCTAAACTCTCATTGAGAACATTAATATTGCGGCACAAAATTCCTCTACTAAACTTAATATTCCACGATGTCATAAATTTTCCAAATTCATTAAATATCTAATTTCGTCCCGTGCGAAATACTGTGCACGTAAATTCTTCCAAATTCACCGGTCAACTTCTGATCCCCGGCAAGTATAGTGCAATTTGTAAAAATCCTTTAAAGGTTTGAGATTAGTAAATTTCACCATAATCGAATGGGAGGTCTTATTTAAAAATTTATGATCGAATTTAACTTTTTACACACCCTTTACCGCTTAAAGGCTTTAAAGGTGATGATTCTATGGGCTGAGCCCTCTAATCTAGAGATTTCTAACAATAAGAAGAAAATTACAATGATCTGATAATAAAACAGTTAACAGAGTAAAGAAGAATAGATAGAAGGGTGGATTCGTGAGTTCATAACAAAAATCCAGAGAGTAGAAAGTTTAGGGATAGGAAATACAAAATTTTTTTTCGTCAGGACATCCTAGTACTCTGCACGAGAAAAGATGAGTGAATAGTTTTTTCTATTTTCGGAGAATTAATCTTGGGTTCGGAGAGAAACAATGAAAGTCAAAGATTCTGTGGGTAGTGAGTCACCTTGACGGCAACCGCAACGGACGAGAGCACCCGACGTAAAACCGTTAGTTAAGTAAGGAACCGCTATGTAACGAACTTGGATATGATTTATGTTCTGTATCGTGGCCGCTTAAATTGAATATAATTCAAAAATGCGGGCTATACTAATTTACCTGTCATTTACGCCTACTTACACCTCTACTTATGGTACTGTACTAGTTCTTAAAATATGTGAACAGATAACTCTAACATGGTGGCAACTAAAAAGAAAAAAAAAAACTTTTAGGATTTCGAGGTTAAGTGAACACCATAAAAGAAATTCTAACATGTCATATATGGACTTCATGAAATATATTTTGGATAACACAAGCTCAATAAACATCTTTTAAAGGTAAGAGAACATATGTTTCCATGTGCTCAATAACATTTATTTTCTGTATTTAACGAAGTCGAAAGTAGATAATTATGACAGAAAAGTTGAACTCTAGCTCCTGCTATCATGTTACCCACCAGACTGTTTTCGGTTTTTTTCACAACACCTGTTTATTTGGGTCGAAATGGAAAACAACTTTTTGAAAGATTTCGTTCTGCTTCTGTTTTAAACAAACAATCCGATGAAGAGCAAGTAAACGCTTTAATTTTGATTTTATGGGGAGAAAGCAGAAGAGATATTCAATTCTTTCAGGTTTGACATTCTAGAAGACCAGAAAAACTATAATTGTTTTGGGACCATAAAACGGTTTACTGATTATTTCATAGTGAAACGAACACTATTTTCGAAAGAGCTCAGTTTAATCAACGCATCCAGAAGGGATGGAGAATCAGTTAAACGAATTATAAACTGCATTGTATTCTTTAGCTGAACATTGTGAATATGGAACATTGCATGAAGAATTACTTCGAAACTGATAGTAGTAGTATTAGAGATAAGGAATTTTGAGTGAGAAAAATCAACTGGATTCCTGACTTACACTATGTAGGTAAAGAGCTATAGAAAAAGTTCGACCTATCGAAATCCATTAAAAAACGAACAAGAAAATTTTAACTAAGCGATAAATCGAATTGATTTCAATAGCCATGACTAATAATAACAGTGAAGATCAAAAGTAAAGAAAGGTAGGGATTTATTTTTCCGTACACAAAAAGGACCATTAATTAAGCCGATAAATAAAAATTCTGAGAAACCGAAAGCTACAGAAAATTGCAAAATGGTTAAAACCAAAACATGATAGATGATATTTTGCCCCGCTATAAGATGCAAAAATGCTTGAAATGTCGAAAATGGGACAATTTTTGCATAAGTTTGAGTTATCATATAAGATAGTAAATCAATATTTCTTTTTTGGGTTCCATTCTGAAGTTTTTCAGCCCGTAGAAGTCAATTTGATTGTAGAATGGAATGTGCCAATCCCGATGACTCAAAATAAGGAAAATTAACTTTTTAAAATTGACAGTAGCAGCTGATCATAGATGTTATCTCCAACACGAATGATCTGTTCTGTTTCTGAATATTAGTTTTTATCAGTTTTTCTGAATATTAGTTTTTAAAAATGCGAAAGTCATGGGAACCAGATACGATTTGAATATTTGTGACTGGATGGTAGGGCACTTAAATTAACTGCAAAGCTCTACGAGAAAATCTGTTATGGAAATGAACTATATAAAAGAAGTTATTTATGTAATTATTATTTGTTGCAGAAATTTTACTACTGTGAAACCAGTTACAAAAATTTGGGTTAGGTTCCAAACATTCTAGAAATCTGTACTCTTAATCCTAAACATGATTTTTCCAGAATTATTTAGAGGTCTAGGTTTTGATACAAGGATGTTACAAAATAAAAATTGAAGTCCGATATCAGTTCCCTTTGCTATTTCTTCTCCTAGAAAAATTCCCATTCCCCTCCTAAGGAAAACCGAAAATGAAATTAAGAGCATGGTCTCTAAAGGCATACTTATTCCAGTAGACATGCCAACTGAATGGTGTTCCCCAATGTTTTTGTACCAAAATGCGATGGTAACTTTAGAATATGTGTAGATTTGACTGAATTAAATAAATGTGTCCAACGAGAATTTCATCCTTTGCCTTCAGTAGAATACTCATTAAATTTACTTACCGGAGCCAAAGTTTTTTCTAAATTGGACGCCAATTCAGGATTTTGGCAAATTCCTCTAGACGAAGAGTCGTCATACCTTACAACATTTATAACACCCTTTGGAAGATATAGATTCTCAAGATTACCGTTTGGAATTTCTTCGGCGCCTGAGCACATCCAGAAAAAGGATGATGCAGCTTTTAGAAAAAAACATCGGGTATGATTTGTCATATGGACGATATTCTAGTTTCGGGAAAAGATCAAACTGAACATGATCAGAGACTGATAGCTGTTTTGCATAAACTTAAAGATGCAGGTATCACTTTAAATGAGGCTAAATGTCAATTCTCTGTTAAAAGGATCAAATTCCTGGGACATGTTATTGATAAAGAAGGAATACATCCAGACGAAGATAAAATAGCTGCAATACAAGGATATCCACCTCCTAAAAATAAAACTGAGTTGAAACAAATGTTAGGAATGGCAAATTATCTTGCAAAATTTGTTCCCAACTACAGCGATTTATTATTGCCTTTAACGTCGATGTTAAGTAACAAAAATGAATTTATGTGGGATAAAGCGCAATCGGAAGCTTTTGAAAGTTGGAAAACGGTTCTAACATCAGAATCAGTCCTTAAAGTGTACTATCCGAACAAATCAACAATTGTTACCACGGATGCATCATCTTATGGAATTGGAGCAACTTTACGCCAAGAGCAAGAAGATGGAAATCCATGTGTCGTGACTTATGCTTCCAGAACACTCACACCCACAGAACAAAGATACGCTCAAATAGAAAAGGAAGCACTTGCATTGGTTTGGGGATGTGAAAAGTTTAGAGACTATCTAATAGGTACTCATTTCCGGTTAGAAACCGATCACAAACCTCTTATTCCGATCTTCTCGAAGAAGAACTTAGATGATTTATCTCCTCGTCTGCAGAGGATAAAGCTGAGAATGATGACATAATCAAACTCGATCTTTCACACTCCCGGTAAGAAGCTTTATGCCTGCCGATGCTTTGTCCTGAAAACCACAAGAAATGAAATTTGCTGATGAATTAGAAGACGAAATAGACGCATATGTTCACATGATAACTTCATCCTTACCAGCTTCTAATCATCGATTAAAAGAATTAAGAAATTTTCAGCAAGCTGATTCAACATGCAAGATGCTAGAGAGATTGGCCCTGGAAGGTTGTGGCCATCTAAGAGAATCTTTAGGAGTTCTTGCTTGCCATATAGGAATCATCGATACGAAATATCTATACAAGATGGTCTTTTTAAATCAAGGGCTGCAGAATATAATACCTGAAAAGCCAAAGAAGCAAAGTTTTGAAACAAATTCACGAGGGACATCTTGGAATCTCTCTAAATGTCGCGCACGAGCTAGAACATCTGTATATTGGCCATGAATTAACAAAGAAATTGAAGAGATGGTTAAAAATTGCTCACATTGTATCCACGAAGCAACAAATCGCCATGAACCACCTATACCGTCGCTGATACCGGATCACCCACGATCATACATAATAGAATCGGGAAAGAAACGTACAGAAGTTATAGGATGCAACCTAAATACCTTCAAGCAATTTCCAACCGTAGACAGAGGATTTAGATAACTTTGACTCAATGAATGGTCATGAAGCATCAAGTTCCGTTAAAACCAATTCTCCAAATTTCCAGGTAGTATCACCAGGAAAAGCTTTTGACTCCGCCAGTACTCCATATGTCACCAAAATCGTCGGGTAGTACGTCCCACCACAGAGACTTAACCTTAAAAGAAGGGAGATGTGGTGGTGAGTTACCCTTGACGGCAACCGCAACGGACGGAGAGAACGAGAAACCGTTAGTTTAAGAAGAACGCGCTATGTTCGAACTAGATATGATGAAGTATGTTCGTAGGGCCAGATTTTAATTATTTTTAAGTTTTTCTTACATTTTATAAGCATTTTAGGGCCAGATTTTAATTATTTTTAAGTTTTTCTTACATTTTATAAGTATTTTATATATTTTTTGGTAGATTTTTTCATTTTTTATAAGCATAAAATTAAGGATCTTTGGCGAGAATGGGCAAAGGCCTTTTCAACCCTTAAGCGTTTTCGAAAAACAAAATGTAAAATTCTTTCCACCTATACATGGAAGGAACGGTATTGCTTTCGATTCACTGAGCAAAGCAGGAGCAACTGCAGACGTGTATGAGGATAAATTCTTTTCAAATTCCAATATGGTAGACAAAGATCATAATATTCTCGTCGAAAATACTGCCCAAGAGTTCTTAGCGCAAGCGCCCAGCGCTAATGTCTCCCACTAATGTGACTCCGGTTTTGGAGTCCATTAAAAAACTTAAAAATTCTAAAGTTCCAGAACTTGATTCGGTTTCCAATAAAGATATAAAAAAATTTACCCCCTAATATTAATATCTACCTTTGGTCATCACTATTTTAAAATTCTCATACTACCCAGACTTTTGGAAGACTGTGGTGGTATACCCTATTCCAAAACAATCAGCAAATCTTACTTTCTCTAAAAATTATCGCCCAATTAGTTTACTGAGTTGTCTCAGCAAATTGGCAAAACGAATCATCAGTAATCGATTAGAATACATTCTTGCAATAATATCCTTATTCCAGAGCAATTTGGCTTTCCAAGCTTTCACAATACAACTCGCCAGTGGCACGATTCTCCTAAAAGTCTTCTCAACAAAAATTTTACCGATAGTTTCAAGGAACATTTGACCGAAAGAAATTCCCTCCCATTTCCTTGCGACTTGTCGTTTACGCTCTTTATCAAAGACGAGTTTGGGGTCGAGGCTTCGTTTTTCAACCAATCATATTCCTTTCGCAATGAAAAGTTTCAGTGGATTATTTGACGAGTGGATCGGGACAACCAATTTCGGTGTTACAGTTTCAGGTGAAAATTACTTGGTTCACTAGAGCCATCTATTTACTAAAACTTTTCAAGTAAATTTTATATAATCTTGGGCAGTTTTTGTGTTATTTTATTGACATTTTTGACAATACTTTAAATTAATTTTCTATTTTCTCCTTTTTATTTTTTTTGCTTAAATTTTAAATTTTTTATTTTCATTATTGTTAGTTTTTATCGTTTTAAGTTTATAAAATTAATTTTTGCTGAGAAATGAGCTTGAGATATGCTTGCATCATTTCTAATATTTTATTTACATTTTTGACAATTTTAATAATTAATTTTTATTATCATTTCTTTATTTTAAGCTTTTAAAATTAATTTTTCCATTATATATACCTCAAGCTGTCTATAATGGGCAGTAAATAGTCTGATTTTAAAGATAAAAACATTGTTCTGAAAAAATGTTATTCAGTATAATAATTTAGAAACTTACATTTTTCTATCAAAGAATATTCATTTTACTATTTCTTTCAAAAGTATACAGCAATATTGAATAATTATTTCACTTAGTAAAGAGTAAAAAAGAATTCTTGAATATTCTTTGGTCGAAAAATATAAGCTTCTAAATTACTATATTGAAAGATATTTCAATGAGTAATTTTTTCACGCTTAAATCAGGGTATTTTAGTACAAACTCACATAAGTTTTCAGACAAGTTCTGATCAGAATAGAATAGATGAATTTGATTGGAGCACCTGGGTCCAAGACCGTATCTCCAATTTTATTGGGTGAGACATTCTATGAGGGTGTGCATCGTTTCTGATCAGAAACAGTCAGTTATCTCTGGTTTATAGATTGTTGGAAAAATACTCTTAATTTTCATGAAAGAGCAAAAACTATTTACAATTATTTGATTTTTATCATCATTCAAATAATTCAATATATCAACCAAAGCACAAAATTACAAATGTAAAATATTCTCATTTTTATACAATTTTTAAAATTATTTTTAAAAATGTTTTGATACGTAAAATTTGTCTACTAATTCCATATGAAAGAAAAAAAATCTGCTATATAGGTAGCCATGTTGTTCAGAAAGACCGAGTATCCTTTTCGTCCTGTAGACAAAAGAAAATCTAGCTGTAAATAGAAATCCTTCATTGAAGATGGGAGAATCGCTCTTTTCCAGTATGAAGTGTTTATCACAAAGTTAAATTCATAAAACACGTGCAGAAACAGCAAAAGACATGTCAGCCGCGAGATATAAAGTACAAATACATGGCACTATCAGCATACATGTCGTTAACCACAGAGTTATCGTCATTTTTGTTTCACTACAGTTCCAAAAATATATGCGTGTTTACCACGGGGTTAGCTACAAAAGTTCTTCGGGGGTCTACCACAGTACTCCCCCAAAGTACGAAGAATTATTGTACTTCGTATTAAATCGAACCCACCTTCCTGAACGGGGAGCAGAGTTTCATGGAGCACAATTTGTGTTGCCCTCACCAATGATAGAAGCACTGCTTGTGGTACCCACATTACATGGCGGAGTACTCTTTGCGGAACAAAGTATTGTTATATAAGACGATACTTAGACCCATTCTTCTCTACGCAGCCCCGGTCTGGGGTTCGGCTTCCAACACTCAGATCCAGAGACTGCAAACTATCCAAAATAAAACTCTCCGGGGTATTATTAATGCTCCTAGGTACCTAAGAAATGATATCATTCACGATACTCTGAACATTGATTCCGTTAGAGACTTTATAGCAAAGCTATCAACAAAATTTTTCTTTAACCTAAGAAATGTCAATAATGATGAAATTCTCAATCTCCCTGACTATGACCCCTGGGAAAACAGGCGTCGTCCCAGAGCTTCAACCATATTGACAGGAATTCGCCCACAGTTTTGAGTGTCTTTATTTTTTTTTTAATCTCTTTTTATTGTAAATATCTTTTTGCCCATAATAATAATAAAAAAAAAAAAAAAAAAAAACTTATATATATTTTATATATAACTAAAACCCTCTGAAACTCTATTATCTCTTTTTTCTGTTATCTAACCAACCTCTTGTATTAATATTTAATTGTGTGCATTATTCTATATTAATGTCTTGACTTTTGTTAAGAGTTCTTTCAGAGTGGAAAAAAAAAAAAATTAAAAAAAAAAAAAAATTAGGGCAACTTTGATATTATTTTATAAATGTATACTTTGATTTATTTTTTCTTGTTTTATGTATGTGCTCTTCTTTCCCATAATTATTATTCAAATGTCGGCCAGTAATGAGTGTAATGTTGAACACATATAAATGTCTACTATCGGGGATAAAGGGCCTCCGGCCCTAGGTACCCCAAAATGCATTATTCCAGTGTCCAGTGTCTACTCTTTGCGGTCTTTTCATCAGATGTGCCGAGCTAAAGCCTTCTATAGAAGGCTCAACAGTCTCTATAAGGAAACAAGGTTTTAGTTGACAATGATGACATTTTGTCATTAAGTTAGTTTCGAATTGTGTTTTGGTTTTGATTTTTTAGATACAACCAAAACAAACTATGAAATCCTATTAGTTATCACTCATTGACTAACAGAGCGTGCTCGCTGATGTCTAGGCAGCATACATTTGAATTACGAATAGCGATGGCTCGGCGATCAGTGAGGAATGCGCGCGCATATCTTTCAGTGAATCGCTAGCAGAATAAGTTTGAATTTCTGGCGCATGAGCATTGCAATTTGTTTCGGAGTTCTGTTCCACTGTGCAGAATTTCATATTCAAGAATATGTAAACAATCGGATTTAGTTGTTAGTCATTCGGATAGAGAAACCGGTGCTCTGTGATTTTTTTTTTTCACATTTGACAGCGTTTCATCAAAATCATCAATTAGGATTTTTCTCGGCCAGTTTCTAATGCATCAAAATATATTTCATTAAATTTTTGTTCAGTAAGTTATTAGTAGTGCCTAAAACAAATTTTAAATGACTCTTATCTGTGTTTTAATCCCTCCAAAACAACAGCGTTAACAGGATTAATAACAGGATCGGCTAATCGTCTCGTAAACACAACTCTAATAAGTCGAAAACAATGGATAAATTGCCAAATATAGCATTTTTTTTAAAGCTTACATTGCTTAAATATATGATAAAGTTATCTTTACCAGAGTTGACACTTGTCATTACCATCTAATTAAAAAATGGTTCGCATGGTCTAGCGCCACAATTATCAAACCGCGCGCTATGGGAGTAATTTTTAGATAATTTAGTGTAAAATTATGAAATTAACTAGGAAAGTATGAAGTTGATTAAAATTTAAAATGTAAGTTGTTTTGCGAAACGTACTAAGGGATTCCTTGTATTTTGTCTCACAGTACAACCGATCCTATATCTTCATGGTACTTAAATTGAATACTGTGACAAAAACAGCTTAAAAAGGGTTGATCTTGCATTTTACTTCAAAGCAATTTGAATGGAAAATATTACCCTATGTCACCTGCTTGGTAACATTTTAGGCTTTTTTTGGCGTCATAAGTGAACCTTCTAGAAATTGTTTTTTCATTTCAACTTCAATACAGATTTTTTACTTTTAAATGTTTATTCAGTGTTCAATGAGGACATAGAGAAACAAAAAAGGAAATACAGTGAAACCTCTCTGAGCCCACCATTCCGAGAATATTTAGCCGCTGAGAGTGGGTGGACGCTCTGAAGGGTTTTATTATAAGATAATTGCTATAATGCGTAATATAAACAAGCCTGACATATATTCCTTATTTAAAATGAAATTGAAAACTTATCTAAAGAGAAAATAGTACTTTATTTTATGCTCTCATACATTTTTTAAAAAAAGGCTACAATCTGTGTGTTTTAAGTTTTTACTTTTCTCTATAACAACCATTTTTTAAGTTCATTTTTTACTATAAAAGCAGAAATTTGAAGGCTTTGTATTCCTTCAAAATCAAATTTTTTTTCTTTAATGTCTTCGTTGGTTTGCATTCTTCCGCACTTAGATAATTAGACTAACTGTCTTGCCGATTTGCCATTTTCACATTCAAGCAAAACTTCAATGCTCTGCTCGAGATTTAGGAAAACGCGTTTCGACATCATTGCAACTCAGATGACTGACCAACTAATGAAATGAAACTGACGTGGACGACATTTTTGCTGAGGGAGGTGCAACTCTTCCTTTACTGTACCTGTTGGAATTCCAAACAAAGGCCCCAGGACACCTTCAACAACTGATTGTCCAGTTCCTCCCTCAGTTTTTATATGTGGTGCAATAAGGATTCCCTAGCTGAAGGGTGTGGCCAGAATACAAAAGAGATAACAGATTTAATGCTTCTAAGAAAGGGCGGGACTGTGGGAATGGACTTCGCAAATTATTCCTGGGTCTTATATCTGATCATAAAAGTAACTTTGAGTTTTCCATTCAAAATTAAAGCACTGAGTGAGTAGAATTTTCTGAAAAATGAAATGGACAATCCCACTTGGTGGCCATTTAGAGGGGGTCAGGTAGCTGCTGATACAGGTTATTTATCATTAGGTCTATGGGTCGAAAAATCCATGCCATGAAAAATGGGCCGATTAGAAGGGTGGCCGCTCGGAGAAGTTTCACTGTATTCAGAAAATGGGGCAAACTGAAGCTTAGGAAAAAAAGAAAATCAGAATGGATTACAAAGTAGTAGAAGCAGAATATATTTGTAATGAAGTATAAAGTTAACAAAGAAATGTATATATCGTAGACAAATTTGATGTTTAAAATAATAATGGACAAATTTCAATTAATATATCAGGATGGATCATTTAAATATAAATAAAATGCAAAAGAGCAAAACCACCACAGTTGTCATACTTTTTTTTATAATTTCCCAAAATAAATTAATCCTCTTTTAATCTTGCATTCCGAACACCCCAAAGACTGAAAGGAATTTTTCTAAGTTTTAAAAGCATTGGGATTTTATCTGTTTATATTAAAATTCATAACTTTATTAACAAAATATATGTAAAGTTAGATACAAAAGAATTGAAAGAAACTGTATTTTAAATAGTGTAAATTTATGAGAGAAGAAATTACGAATGACAGAAAAATTTCTATATGGTTTCTCCCTGAACACACTCAACAATGCATCTTATCATTTTTTTCCCAACAAAAGCACTCAGATAAAATTTGTAGTTTACTCTCTCTCTCTCTTCTCTCTCTCTCTATATATATATATATATATATATATATATATATATATATATATATATATATATATATATGTAAGAAGATTCTCAGGGATTTTCAAAACTTAAATCCAGGGCTGAAAATTCCTTCATCATTTTCCATTCCCCTCTCTAACTCCTAACCTAAATTGACCACTGGGGCTACCTTTGACACCCTCAGAGAAGGGACCTGACCCATTATAACTCTACATGACCCTAGCGGACCATTTAGGAAATTTCCAAACAAAAAGGAGATGCACGCTGTCTGAGACAGATTTTTCTAGAGATATTTTCCCACAGATGTTGACCCAGGTGTTATATGTCTTGTACATAGAACTTCATGCTAGCTGACCCTTCAGTTTGTCCTGTCCCTATGATGAAGTGGGAACCCATCCTCCAACGTAATCCTAATAAAGGTCTTCAGTTAACAGTATCATTTTTTATGGCCATGAATGCAACCACCCATCGAGAAGTCCATCTCATTACATATATATATATATATATATATATATATATATATATATATATATATATATATATATATTTGTACTTATATTTATCTCTATTATTTTTCAGGTTATATTATTTCTCAGCAATTAGTTTGTGGCAGTTGTTCTCATGGAAATTGTAGAAGAAGTTTGTACATCTGTAGAACCTTAATAGAAAATTATCTTAATACATCCTTTCAAAATTGAGAATATCAGAACAGTTATAGTTTTCATGAAGAATAAATTTTAAGTAGCAGTACTACAAACTTGTATTAGTTAACAACTTCAGAAATAGAAATGAAGATTTGTATCCTAGAGTAAAACAATTTATTCAAGAAGTTCATCAATAAAAAATTAAAAATTTCTGATACCTGCTCTCAAAATTGAAAATATCAGACTAGTTAAAATATTAAGAAATATAAATGAAGATTAGTTTTTATGCCATTTTGTTCAAGACACTGTGCTCATCAGACACATAATTCTAAAGCAATTATTATTAAATTTAACTACTATAAATAAAAATTGTTTTATTCTAAAAATGATATAAATTTAGAATACTTTGCAGTATTTAAAAAAGTTCTATTAAAATAAATGAAGAAGGGCATATTTTATGAAAATTCTCTGTTTTGATATGGATAACAATACATTAGAGTCTAAGGAAAGGTGTTTTGTTTGTAATGTATGTGATAAAAAGTTTTCTCAGAAATGCAACTTGGATCGCCATCTTTGCTCTCATAGTGGCGAGAAACCCTTTGCGTACAGTGCTTGTAAAAAAATATTCTCTCAAACACGCAGCATAGTTCTTCTTCGTTCACATAGTCACATGGTCACTGGAGAAAAACCGTTTGCTTGTAATGTTTGTGACAAAACATTTTCTAGAAATTATCACCTCAATGTTCATTTTCGTTCTCATACTGGGGAGAAGCCATATGTTTGTGATGTTTGCAATGAAGCATTCTCTCGAAAAGGCCAGTTAGATATTCA
This sequence comes from Pardosa pseudoannulata, assembly GCA_032207245.1. NCBI lineage: Eukaryota > Metazoa > Arthropoda > Arachnida > Araneae > Lycosidae > Pardosa > Pardosa pseudoannulata. The sequence continues at coordinate 3,875,427 of CM063509.1, forward strand.
TTTTCGTTCTCACAACGGGACAGCCCCATTTGCTTGCGATGTTTGTCACAAATCATTCTCTCAAAAAGGCAACTTGGATGTTCATGTTCGTTCTCACTCTGGAGAAAAACCATTTTCTTGTACTGTTTGTGACAAAACATTTGCTAAAAAAGATCACCTCAGTGTTCATTTTCGGTCTCACACCGGGGAGAAGCCGTATGTTTGTGATGTTTGCAATAAAGCATTTTCTCAAAAATATCACCTCCATGTTCATTTTCGTACTCACACCGGGGAAAAACCGTTTGCTTGCGATGTTTGTCACAAATCATTCTCTCATAAAGGCAGCTTAGATGTTCACGTTCGTTCTCACACTGGAGAAAAACGACATATTTGCAGTGTGTGTAACAAAGCCTTCTCGACTAGTTCTTACCTCAAAGTCCACCTCCGTTCTCACACAGGCGAGAAACCGTACAAATGCACAATTTGTGAAAAAGTATTCATCAGCAGTTCCGATTTAAAAGCTCATATTCGTGCCCACAGTGCAAAGAAAACTTATGTTTGCATGATATGCAATGAAGCATTTTCGAGTAGTTCTTATTTTAACATCCATCTTCGTTCCCATAGTGACAAAAAACAATATGCTTGCAGTGTTTGTAATAAAGCATTCTCTACTTGTTCTTACTTAAAGGTTCACATTCGTTCCCATGCTGGTGTAGAAAACACTAAGTAATTGTTATGAAGAAGTTTTTTCGAAAAATAAAAATAAATGTTTTTTTTAAACATAGATAATGTGTGTCTTTAATTTATAGGTATTGTATAAATTATGTAGTTCGTCTTTTGAATCTAGTTAATTATTTTATAACTGTGATTTTTAGAAAATTTTTTGACTTTAAACATTTTTTTCTTTTAACACTTTGTTTTAAACAATGTAAGGGAGAAGTGGTTGTACTGCTGTGCCCAAAATGAGAAGCTTGTATCACATACGTGATGATTCTGTCAGGCCAAAAGTGAAAAGCTCCTATCAGACATGATATTGTTTTGAGGTGATAAACTTTTTGTTTTTGCGTTATTGTTTGTTGTGCAGTTGCAATATAAGAGTTGGTTGTTTATTTGTAGGCGTAATTGCAATAGAGTATTATATTATATGCAATAAATAATTAACTGTTGGTACTTAAAATATTCTTTAAAAAATCTAAAAATTTAACCTAATAGCAAAACGGAAAATGGATACTAATAGCAGTGCTGGAAAGTGTCCCGATGGCACCTTAGAAACTGAAACAGATACATCTGAAGATAGCATTGTAGTTTGTCCTGTAAAAAACCGTGTGCAAAATTCATTTAGTGATGAAACTGCTTCTGGTCACGACGCATCAGAAAAACTTTCATCGAAAGTGGCACACATAATCGTCACTCAATTCATAAGGCAAGAGGTTAAAAAAAGAGAAAAACACTTATAAAAGTATTTTACTGGGTTTTTTTTGTTTAAAATTTTATAATTAAAAAAAAATTTCTCAATTTTTTTTTTTTTTTTTTTTTTTTTGGGGGGGGTTAAAATTTTTGACCTAGGAGGAATCTGATGTAATCAAACAATACCTCCCTCACAAAGGAATGATCTCAACTTTTATCTCCCTTAGCTCCCTAATAGACTTTCCTTCTCGTAAGGGTAAAAATGACCTCTCCTAGAGAGGTAAAGATTCTCTTAGAGGTAAGGGAGTTAAACAAACATTACCTCTCATGAGACTGACCCCTCTTAGGAGAGTAACCACAAAATTTTGCAAATATTGTCCTTGTCCACAGGCTTGTATTCCACAAGTACAGAACAGTGTGGTACAACCCCGAAGACTAATTTCAAATACATACATTAAACGTCCAACCAAGGGAAGGAATATTGCTATCAGCTGCTGACCAAAGCAGATGCTGCTTCATGCTTCATTGTTGATTGCTAGAATTGAAAGTTTACTGTTTATCTTTAAAATTGTGTCCTCCACTGTTGTAAATGAAGAAAATTTCATATGTGAATTAACTGCAAATATCAATGATGAAAAATCATTTTTTGTCTGGTTGGACATTACCAAAACTAACCGGACATTAAGGTTTTCCGTATCTTGAGAAAATTTGTTGTACAATTTCTCAAGAAACTATATCTGTCATCAATCAAATTTAAAAAGAATTCTAAAGTAAGAATTCACCGTTGCACATATTTTAACATCCATGGTTTGTCTTAGTTTAATGTATATAAAATATTTTGGAAATCCATCGCTGAATCTTAATTCGATCATCGGGGAAACTCCACATCCAAATTTGTTCCCCTTTCTTCGTTGTACTGGTTTTTACTTCAAAATCTGATTTTTTTTCTCTAATTTTCTAATATTCAATTTTTAATCTTTCAATTTTCAATTTTTTTCATTTTTTTTATAAATTTTTTTAGTAATAATTTAAATTCTTAATTTTTCACTTAATTTTCAATTCTTGTTTATTTGTACATAATTCAATTTTATACGTGTTTTGTGTTGAATCTTTATTTTGTTTGTTACTTTAATCCGTTTTAAAACCTTTCATTTTATTTTTTCTAAAAATTTTTAATCTAAATTTCATTTTTATTTTATTTCCACATCTTGTTTGGCACACTTTGTTCCTAGAGGATTTAGCACCACTAAATTCCAATCAGTCAACCAACTGAGGTAAGAATTTAAATATGTGAGTTATTGACATTATTTTTATCTGTTTTGTATATAACTAACATTTAAACTTAATATTTTATAGTATAAATGTCAATGCAAGTTTAATTAAATGTCCACATTTGCATGTAAACTTTCATTGACATTTAAACTGTTTCCATAATGTATGTGTTGGTAAATTTTGCTCAGAAGTTTAACCTTGAATGTTTTTTTGCTCTTAAGACAAGAAAAAAGTTGCACTTTAGATTAAGCTGAATTAGGCTATCTGAGAAAGGTCCAATTTTATATGATGCTTTTTCCATCCCAGTTATCTAACCTGATATGACCGATCAAGAATTTAAAGAAGTCAGTGTGGATTTGGAGTGGACCATAATTCAAGCCTTTATTTTCCTCTCTTTCCTCCCTTTCTTGTTTGTGTAGACTATTCGTCGAGTTTTCCACCTCTTTCAGTTCTCGTCCCCCACTGATAACAAATGGGCATCTGTCTGGTTATAGGTTGAAGTTATCTTGTCATACATGACCTCATGTGTTATTTTACTCATTCCGAAGCAGAAGATAATCATTTAAAAGCTATTAGAAAAAGTTGTGTTAACAAACAAAAAAAGAAAGCAAACTTATATAACTGATTATTTTCAAATACATTGAACATGAATGTATGTATTCCTGTGCTGTACTTTGATTGGTAAGGTAAGCTAATAAAAATTGCATATTTTTACTGTAGTTTTTACTTCTTGAATTAATTTTTAAACTGTTCTTAAAAGTATAATTATTTGTTTATTAGGTGAATATAATCCTGCCACAATTCAATACGGTTGTATTGTTCCACATATAGGGTCTGATTTTTCTGGACCTCTGAGTTGACCCTATAATCGATACAGACTGTACATTCAATGTAAAGAAACAGAAAGATGTAATAAGGCAAACTTTCACTGAATATTTTAAGAGTGGTAAGTTTCTTTTTATCAAATATTTTTTGCCCCAATTATTTGTACGTTTTAAAGTTTTCAGTAAGTTTGAATATGGGAAGTAATTACCTTCAAGTATTTACCTATTGTAAATTGTAAAAATCAACATTACAAAATCTTATATTAAAATGCACCAAATAAAATCTTATATGGAAATACAGAATTCTTACTTAACCTAGAAATAAGGAAGACTTAGATAAAGCAACTAAAAGAAGAAATGAAAAAACTATTGTGGCCTGTATTTAACTGCTTACCAGTTTTAATAAAAATATTATTAAAAAAAAAAACCTAATTTTTTAAAAAACTTAATTGGTAACCAAATTTTACATCCTAATTAATTATAAAGTTTTAACCAGATATTATTTACTTCTTATTACTCTATTATGTTATTTATTATCAAACTGTTTATTAAATGTAACACTACATATATTTAAAATAGGAGACATGTCATAGGTACAGATGCATTACACATGCTGTGTTTTTTTGTCGCCAAATTTGGCAATCTTTTGGCGATTTAATGGGGCGATGAGTGAGTTGGTGTGTTTGCCCTGACTTTGGTGGTGGGGTTTCACAGCTCTAATATGTTCTTGCACCCCATTGGTGCACATGATTTCTGACCTCAGTACCCGGTACTATTCGAGAAATTTGCATCTCAGCTGTTCTTTGGTTTACAGTCACCTAGGTCACGTTGTATTTTTTTTTTTTCTTTTTTTTTTTGTTCTTATCATTTTCTGGGATTTAGTTAATTTAGTTATGACTGGTGAAATTATTTTGGTTCTTACTATTATTAAAATTGTTAAAAAGTATCAGGATATTCTAAATCAAACAAGATGCTTTGGTTTGGAACATTTTTGTTTTTGTTCTTATTTTATGGGATTTAGTTAATTTAGTTATGACGGGTGAAGTTATTTTGGTTCTTACTATTATTGAAATTGTTAAAAGGTATCAGGATATTCTTAGGTATGAAGTGAGTTTTGAATTTCATTTTAAACTTCAAGTGTCTGGGAACAACAGTATTTCGATTTGTTTTCTTCGTATTTGGTGGTAAAAAAGAATTATTTCTAAGTTTTTTTAAGGTCGGTAGGAGTGTTGAAGAATGTTTGTGGCGCTACCATTTCCAGTTTCCATCTGTTATCAAATTTTTTTTGCATGTCTTTTTTTACAAGGGGGTAACACCCCTTACATGTTAGATTTTTATAATATTAGTGTTTATTATTGTATTGTTAATGTTGTGTTTTAAATATGCCCTGTGACTGGCCCAATTTTTTTTTTCTTTTTGGTGATTTTTCAGAAAATGCGTGCCATCACCACGATTTTCTACTTGGCGATTTTTCAAAACATGCAATTTTCTGTTGGTTGCCAAAAAAAAAAAAAACATGGCAGATGGAATTGGCATCTATAATGCAACTGTTTCCAAAAATGAAGAGTAGTCATACAGCACAACCATGATATAGAAAATAGTCTGACTAATTATTAAATATTAAATGAGATCATAAACATGAAAATTTTAAATGAGTAAGGTTTTTTGGAATCTGCTAAACATCCTTTAATTTTTAGAAGCAAATTTCATAGTTTGATCTGTTACCGTTTGATGTCTGAAAATTACTTTAGATTTTTTTTTTTTTTTTGGGGGGGGGGGAATGGGATATAGTGTAATGTGTTCAAATTTAAGTAAATATTTAATTTTAAAGGGTTTCAAGGAAAATTACATGGTTTATTAATGCTATCTATTCACTAATATATAAACTAAACCTATTCAAGTAATTTTGTTTGTATCTTGGGCATTTTTTGCATTATTTTATGTACAATTTTGATAATATTGAGTTATTTTTTGTACATTTTTTATTATCACTTTTGTTTGTTTTTGTTGTTTCAAGTTTTTAAATTAATTTTTGCAGCATTTCCAATACTTTATTTACTTTTTTGACAAGTTTTAATTTTAATTTTCTATCTGTTTGTTAATTTTAATTTCCGATTTTTTTTTATTTTCATGTTTTTTAGTTTTTATTTTAAGTTTTTGAAATTACTTTTTGCCATTATAAGCTCTATACCTCATGTTGTCCATAATAGGCACTAACCAGCCAGATTTTTAAAGATAAAAAAATTGTTTTGGAAAAATGTCATTCAATATAATAATTTAGAAACTTACAATTTTCTATCAAAGAATATTTGTAATACTATATATATATTTATGTGTGTGTGTGTAATAATAAATATCTATTAAATACTAATTTAAAAGTTTTCTGTTTTCCACTGAAAATCCACATTTCCTATTAACAAATTCTAAATTCCCATTTTTCATAATAATGGTGGCAAACACTCATTTCCTGGCACCTTGAATTTATAATGACAGCCCCGTCGATTCATTTTTCCTGCGCATTGTAGAAGACCTATATCTTCTAGAATAAACTAGAAATAATTAACGAGATGTGATTGGTTTCCGGAGTGACATCATTCCTGAACACCACTACTAATAGTTAATAAAAGGGCTGGCACACAGATTTCGTGGCTTTTTCCTTTAAGATTGCAATGTAAACAGTATCGTCAAAATATTTGTGTTCTTTTTCTCTACGGAGATTTGTGTGTTTAGTGTCATTTTATGTTCTAAATAAAAGATTTTTTGTAAGTTAACATCTGCATCAATTTACTCGGCTACTGCTTTTAATAATTGCTTTACAGTGACGACTGCAGTATTTTTAAATTATGTGGACATTATATATATATATCTATAAATAATATATATATGTAATATGAGCAAGACTCATTCAAAGCAACAACACTGTTTATTTCTGGTAAGAAACATGAAATCCGTAAAACAGGCAAACACCTTTATTACAACTTCGTGCACATAGACAATCCTTGATCCCGCACATACGCTTTTCAAGACAAGCGTCTAGGGAGAGGAACATTCCTAATGTTAAAAAAATGAAACCACGAGATGGCGCTGATCTCAGAGGAAAAAGGGAATTTCCGCTTGTTGGTGGGGGGATTCCATTGGGAACGGATAAAGAATGTCAGAAGCGCCATATTCGTAAGTGTATAGATCTGTTAAGTGGAATTGTATGCTAAAAACAGTAACTTGAATGTTTTATTTTTTAATGTTTAATTAAACATTTCCCTTTTAGAATGGTATATGTTACGTAAATACTATCACTAGGCTTATATATTTATTATTTCACGTGTCTAAGTTTTCACTCCGGTCTATAATTTACACTGTGCAGAAGTTCAAATTTCGTATATTTCGAACTAGAAAATAAATGTACCTAATCCGAATTGATAGAGATTTCTTTAATAGGTTTTTTCATGTTTTGTACTAAATTTTATATGTAAGTTGAGGGGAGGGGTGAAAAAGGTATCGTTAACTTTGATTTATGTGGTAGGGTAAAATGAAAGTATAATTCAATGATGTCATTACTTTCCTTTTGTTAACTTCAATGTAAATATTTACAGTGTATTTTATATTAAAGTATGTAGAAAATTAATTTGTTTTTGAGCTAAGGTGGTAATTTTGCTAAATCGAAAAACTAATTTTTAATTTTATCTTTTAATTCATTTTAATATAACAGCTTCGATAAATAATATTTGCATTTTAATTTTAGGTTTAATTATTTCTGTAATTAATCAGTCAGACATTGACTACCTTGTAAAGGCGTATATAATGTGTAGTTAACACATTAAATAAAACTAATTGGCTGTTTTTGCAGAGTGGTTAAAAATCATATTTTTAAATCAGCAAATATGCTGTAACACATTTGCTCATTGTAATCGAAACAGGATTCATATTTGTTGGAAAGGTTCATCGATATAATGAAAATATCGATACAAGTTTCGGTCGTAACCGCATCTCATTTATGTAAATTTAATGAATCAGCCTTGTTATAAATTAACTTCCCGGTAGGTTCAGGGGTTGTCTTGGTTGTGGTCTTGTCTTGCTTTTACCTTGTGTTTAATGTTGATGTAAATAAATATGTTGGTAAGAAATATCGAAGTACTGTGTTTGAAAATATCTTGTACGTGTAATTTGTTTTGTCATTCGAGCTGGATGAATCAACATGCAACGTGAGTTAACGTAAACAATATTTAAATCGACAATTTTATGTTTGTTTTTCTTGATTACATTTTTGTTTTGTTTTTATAATATTAAAATGTTCTAAAAGAATCTCTTTTTTAACTTACTAAAATCAAAACTCCTCGGTGCAACAGCCCTTAGGAGGCTCGCGCTAATCAAACAATAAAGGATTAAAAATATCAGGTTTACAAGAATTGAAAATCGAAAGATGGCCGAATGGTTAGGGCGCTGGGTGTAGGTGAGTTCGAATCCCACTGTGGCATGGCTGTTCGTAGCCGTTCGGAATCGGCTTTCAGCAGTAGGTCCTGGTCTCATTAACCCTCCTGTTGCAAAATAGTAGACCATAGCGCTCTACACAAAACAAATAACTAATATTGAAATATCTACAAGAATTTTGGCTTCATTTTGATAAAACAGTGTAAGTATATGATTTTACCTTGCTCAATTCTTGAACAAGAGGAACCATTATGACACTTTTTTTTTTTAAATATAAAATTCAATCTAATGAATTTAGAAGTTTCTGGTGGAAATAGTGTAGATCTACTAGAGAGTGCAATAATAAAATGGTTGTATCCTGATTGGATCTAAATAAGTGTCACAGAGACATGCGATAAAACTAATAGTTATGAAGCTAATAATAATAATGTGCATGTGTATTTGATAATATTTAAATTAATATTAATATAATATTAATGTTTAATATTTTCTTGAATAATATTTCTTAACAG
>CM063509.1:3883945-3968945 GCA_032207245.1 Pardosa pseudoannulata
ATTCATTGTTTTATATTCTTTAGTTCGTAAAACATTTCCTGTAATGGCTAATTTTGATGTTAGAAAACAGTCTAAAATACTGATATTTAATGTATACAATGTATTTAATGTATATCTACTTGAAAGGTCTTGTTGAATCCAATGCAAATGCTACAGTTTTGGAACTGTTTTCGCAAACTCAACAAGCAACTGCTGATGCCTGTGGTATTTCTAAAAGAACAGTTCAAAGGATTAGTACAGATTCTTCCAGAACTGGGACAAATAATACTCCATTATTTGAATTAAAAAAATAGATTTTACATTAAAGGCCTGTAACAGAATTGAATGATTTCGACAAAAATGTGCGGCGAACTGTACAGGAATTTTATAATAGAGGAGAATATCCTAAGTGTGGAAATTTTAAAAAGCGATTGTCAGAAAAAATTGATTTTTTTGAATGCACAAAATTTTTATCCTTATGAACAATTTTGAAACAACTTGGTTTCAAGTATAAAACATGTAATGATGTACGGAAATTTTTAATGGAAAGAAATAACATCGTGGCTTCCAGCATGATATTTTTGAGAAAAAATGCATGCCATTGAGAAAGACTTTCTCCCGACCAGTCATATATATTGACGAAACTTTGATAAACCAAAACCATTTCAAGAAATGTATAAGGGAAAATTCTACGGGCGGAGGAGGTTTGAAAGTACCTGCAATTGTGTATGCGAAAAAAAAATTAAATTTACTTTTTCAGTAGAATTTTTTAAATCTTACGGATTGGAATATAACATACAATTTTAAATTCTTTTGTAATTTTATTAAACGGACTATGTCTTAAATTTATTAACTTAGAAACAGGGCTGAAATTACTCATAAATTTTTGTGTGTAAAGTATTAAGTGTTCTTCAAAGCGTATTATAAATAAAAATACTTTCATCATGTACCGAGAGCCCTTACGATGCATGACACCGCTTAACACAGTGGGAAAAAAGAGTAAAGTCATTCCCAACTGTCGTTACCATAGTTACACGTGGTCATCGGGAGAATAATCAGTGACCTTGAAGTGCCTATAGAGTTTACATAGAGTTATAGTACTGAAAGTTATATTTTTCAAGTTGAAATTTGTCAGCAATTCTTTAGGACTATAAAATTATTTTGACATTCTTCAATGTTAATGTAAAGTAAGTTGTATAACCTTTAGTATATTTTCTTCCCTGTTTTATTCCTTGAAACAGCTCTGTTCAAATGTACTTATTTTATTTTTCACCTTTAAGGTCATGAATATTAATAAAAATTTCTGCTTAAATCCTATTTAATTTATGACTTCTTCTATTCATCATTCCTTAAGGTTAATCAAAACAGTTTTAAATTATTTTAGAATGTATTTAATGATTATACACATTTCTTGCAACATCATTATTGTAATGTACTTACAACCTTAACACCATTGTTCGGTTACAAAGGGGAAACACAGTAAGAATACAATACTTTATATTGAGATTCATATATATTTATTCTGTACATTCATTTACAAATTGTTTCTTGGTTATCATATATCATAATCATCAATTATTTATTTCTTATATTTACACCATAACTATTACAATTCTCCTTATAACGTGTAATTATTCAATTACAAAATTAAATCAATTAATAGAGGCCTAACTGACTGTAAATATTTTATCTTTACCCCCATTAAAGGCACGGGACGAGTCGGTGATGGTGAGTGGGGCTTAGAATTTGATGTCCCACTTCTCTTGAATCCCGACTTCAACCCCTCTCCTTAACTTCGTTTCCAAACTCCTCACCTCGGTTTTAACTCCCCTTTTTCTTCCTTTCCAATCGCTTGTTTCGGGAAATTTTTCCACATCTGCACCCCCTTCGGGAGTGCAGGTGGGCTCATTAATGTAGCCCCTTTTGTGCAAGCTGACTATTTTTAGCCCTTTCCCCCATAACTCACGGTTACAACTCTGTGTGAGCTTGACCGTTATGCTGCCATTCCGTGATCTATACCTTCTCTGTGGGGTTCCCTAAACTAAAAGTGCAGAATTGGAGTCCTAAATTCCTCCCACAGCTGTGCATGTACGTGCAGACCTTCGTGGGAAAATATTAATTAAAATTTCCCCTTAAATCCTATTTAATTTATGACCTCTTCTATTCATCATTCCTTATGGTTAATCAAAACAGTTTTAAATTCTTTTAGAATGCATGTAATGATTATACACATTTTTTGTAACATCATTTTAGTTTAATTTTTAACCAAAGTTTGATTCAACAAATTTCCAAGAAATTCTAACGATTGATATAAATGATGATCAAATTAGCACAAAAAATTATACTGACAATTTATCTTAACTATCTACATCATACTTTTTCTTTGTTTCTACAGTCTGAGAGTACATATTTCAATTTTCATATTTAAGTCTGAGTTTTAGCATTTTAAATTATTTAAATTATATAAAATTGACAAAAGCTGACAAAGGCTTTAGAGTAAATTTTTAATTAGGGTGATACATATTCCAAAGTTATAAAATAAAAATATTAAAGTAATGTATAAAGAAATATCAAAATGCATTTTACTGACCATTTTTCATTTCGAGATGTGTTTTTCTAGTAAAGAAGAAATATGCAAGTCAATGTAAGACAATTATTTTATGTATGAAAATAATTTTTATTTACAGTAAAAAAGCAAAATGTTACAATATATATTCATACATTTTTGGTTCATGAATGACTGATGAGATGATGACTAACACAGAAGGGTGTGGCTTTATGCTTTATGATTCCCAGTTCTTGAATCCACTACAGGCATGGATTTGGAAGTTGTTCCGAATGAGATGGTAACACCAGACTTATTTGCTACCTTAAGCATGTAAAACTGAATCAAAACATAGAACAATGTTTAAAGTGCTCCAGTGATTTATGTGATACTCTTGAGTAAATCTTTTGTCAGAGATGAAACAATACTAAGTGAATTTTTACTTCACAGTACAGCATTCATAAAAAATAATATTTCTAAAAAATGCATCAACTCAAATGACAATAAAAAGATATTTATTCAAAATGCTTAAACAGAGAAGAAATTAAGTAATTTCCTGAATAAATGCTTCTTTTAAAAATTAAAATAGAATTGACAGTTTTACAGAATGGGTTAAGAAAATAAGTATTTAAAATAAATTTTTAATAAATAAAAAATTCCATAGTAAGTAAAAGATTTCACATTGATGAGTATGAAGTTAAGCATCTAAGATGCAATTCTGAGAAAATGTTTCTTTTTTACCTGCAAGTAATAAGGTCTCTCAAAACTATGGGTATGATTAACTTTTGAGTAAAATTTAGAATGATATGCATTCAAATAGGTTTCCCTGATTAATAGGATTTAACTGTTAAGGAGAGTAAAATTAAATGCAGCATACCTCTTAACTACTAGCTAAAACACTTATTTTAGTGCTTCTTCACAAACAGATTAAAACACAAAATACAGACAGCATAATATCTGCAGAAAAGCAGCACAACAATTTGTGAATGAATAAATAGTTACCTAACAAAACCCTGGATAACTGATAAAATGATGAACATTATCATTCATAATTTATTAAGATTAACCATGATTAAGTCTGAATCAAGTAGTGTGAAATACATTTTAAGGTTGTTGATAGCCACCACAAACCCAATAATTTTGAGAATGCCAATGAGCACTGAAGGACATTATGAGTAAAAAGATTTCTTATATCTGCTGCAAGCTTTACTGTCTTTCAGCAATATGCATATCAAGTTAAACATTCAAAGGTGAACGATTAAGTCTTTACGCAGAAAACATATGATAAAAGTGGAGATAAACATTTAATATGTATTTTTTTTTTTTAATAATTTCTTACATATGCTGCAAACAAATGGTTTCTTCTGAAAGTGAGAATGATGATAAATATGGAAGCTCCATTTTGGAGAAAAAGATTCATTACATATACAGTCAGTACTGGCTATATGATCAGTTTTCTAAAGTCTCGTCTAACTTAATAGGAAACATGTGTTAAAGCACACCGCTTATACAGTCATTTTCTTTTTCTTGTTACCCGTTATAGGGTCAGTTTCATGTTTTCAACAAGTTTCCATCTTTTTGCTTTTCATTTTTTTTTTAAAGTCAGCACAAAATCGGAAAGGACCTGAATTCAAGCCTTTATTTCCCTCCTTTCTTGTTTGTGTAGACATCCTTTCTCAGTCTTGACGACAAGACATCTGTCTGTATATGGGTTAAAGTTATCTCTCCCTACTTACGTTGAAATGAAGACGAAACAAAGGAAAATTTTGCTGCATTTGGATCCTACGTCACAAATAAGAACGTTCATTTTTTAATGATGGCTTCGAAAAGAAAGAATTTATCATTAGCTGCCAAAAATGAATCGATTGAAAATTTAAAAAAAAATCTAATTTTTCAAAGGCTGCTTTCACCAAAGCCAATTTGATTCCTCGGACGACATTAAACGACATTTTAGCTGCCAAACTTGGGTCCTCAAGTGTTAAAATTGGCGATGAAGAAAGAAAACTTTAGTGCTTGTCACCTTATGGGAATGTGGATAAGGCTCTTTAGTTATGGGTTAAAAATGCACTGTATATGCACAATAGGCTTGTATTGTTCCACATATAGGGTCACCCCTCTTATAGGGTCTGATCATTCTGGAACGCTGACCCTATAACCGATATAGACTGTACTACAAGCATATGGTTTCTCCCCAATGAGGAAACAAAAATGAATATTGATATCACCTTTCTTAGAGAATGATTTTGTACATAGATTCATGAATATGGTTCCAGTGGGGAACCAAAGATGAGTATCACAGTGGCTTTTACTATAGAATCACTTCATACACTGAAAACAAATAGATCCTCCCCACTGTGGGAACTAAAATGAATATTTAAACTGTATGTAAGGGATTTGCACCCACGAATCGTGTGTGCTTTGATGACATCGGCAGAATCGCCCCATTTGACCCCTTCCAACCGGTGTTTCTTAGGAAAAGTAAGAAGCGGGCAGGCAAAAGGGGGCCTGATAAGGATGTTTCAGTATCATTGTTTGTCTTTCCAGGGCCTAGGAATAGGAGGGTATGCTCAAGTTTCAATACAGCCCCCCCCCTAAAGAAGGGAGAGATCTACAAGAGGGCAGTTGGAGTTCAGCAGAGAGTTGGATTCGAGCCAGCGATCGACACACATCCCTCTGCTTTGAAGGAAAAGAACTTTATTCCTTTTGTTTTCTTTGTGGACATGCAGTTATGATTTGGATTGTCGTCAGGCTCTGAGACTCAGAAATATGGTATACGATTTACTTTGTTTTTTAAATTTTGTAAATAAATGTTCTTTTGTCTGTCCGAGCTTCCGGAGGAACTATTTTAAGTAGAGGCATCCCAGTGACCACGTCCGAACATACTTGCACCAGTACAGTAGGCAAGCAGGTCCCACACAAATATAGCGCCCCAGAACAGGGTGCTATTACACTGTATTTATGAGAAAATGCTTTATTAAATACAGTACAAACATATCATTTTCCCCTAGCGTGAGAGTGAAGATGAGTATTTAAATGACCTTTTCTAGAAAATGCTTTATTACATAAACTACAAGCATATGGTCTCTCCCCAGTGTGCGAACGAACATGAATATCTAAGTCACTTTTTATAGAATAGGCTTTCTGACATACATTGCAAGCATATGGTTTCTCCCCAGTATGTGAACGAACATGAATATCTAAGAGGATTTTTTTAGAAAAGGTTTTTATACATATATTGCAAGCATACGGTTTCTCCCCAGTATGGGAACGAAGATGAATATCAAGCATGCCTTTCACAGAAAATGATTTTGTACACAGACTACAAGCATATGGTTTTTCCCCAGTGTGAGAACGAAGATGAATATTAAGCTTACCTTTTTCTGAAAATGCTTTGTTACAAAAATTGCAAGGATATGGTTTTTCCCCAGTGTGAGAGCGAAGATGAGTAGTTAAGTGATATTTTCTAGAAAATGCTTTATGACATACAGAACAAGCATATGGTTTCTCCCCAGTATGACAACGAAGATGAATATCTAAGTGGCTTTTTCTAGAATAGGCTTTCTCACATACATTGCAAGCATACGGTTTTTCTCCAGTGTGGGAACGAGCATGAATATCCAAGTGGTATTTTCTAGAAAAAGATTTCGTACATACATTGCAAGCATACGGTTTTTCACCAGTGTGAGAGCGAGTATGAATATCTAAGTGGTATTTTCTAGAAAATGGTTTCATACATACGTCGCACACATATGGTTTTTCCCCAGTGTGTGTACAAAGATGAAGTATTAAGCTTTGTTTTAGAGAAAATGATTTGTTACACACATTACAGGTAAATGGTTTTTCTTCAGTGTGGGTAAGAAGATGAGCCCCTAAATTACTTTCAGAAAATGATTTCTTACAAACACTACATGTAAATGGGCTTTCCTTATAGTCTATGGAACTTAAGTGATCCAATGTACTTTTATCCATATCAACAACAAACAGAATTCTAATACACCTATCTTAATTTTTTTTCAAGGTACTTTTTAGTGGAGATACTATTTTAAACATATTTAAAATAGTATATTAGTTTACATCCCATTTTTTTTTTCGATTTAACAATTGTCATTTCAAGTATTATATACATATATATTTTTTAAAACATTCTTGATTACGAGACTCGTACCTTCAATAAGATAGTCCAACTATAAGGCAGATGACAAAGATTAATCTTCATTTTTAGGTCTTTAACATGTTAATTAAAATAAATATGGACTTGCTTGTAGGATAAGATGTACTTGCTTATAAATTCTCCCATAAAAGACCTTACACACTAAAATTTTACAGTATTACAAACATCTTCTACTGAAGTATAAAGTTCCTTATATACAAAAATATCAATATAACATTCTGTTGAACAGTCAAGAGCCATTTATAGAGAAATGACCTAAGAGATATGTAACCTGCAAAGTAATAAAGAAAAGGTATAGTACAAGTCTTGTCTAAATGATTTCTTTTATTATTAATTATTATTATTTGGGAGAAGCAAAGAATAATTTGGACGCTGGTAAACTTTATATAAATGTTTCAAATTAGTGCATAAAACATTTTATGTAATGTAATCTTTGATTTATTCAACTCGTTCTAAATAAAGAGCTTTATGTTTATGAAGTGTTGAAAACTGATTTGACGAATGAGTAAAATTTAAAGTCTTTTAACAATCCCAATTATTTTTATTATTGTTTCTGGGGATTTAGTAACTGTTTTATTTAAAGTAAAAGAAATTTCAATTTTAGTGCAGAAATATTGGTGAAGCTCTTAGTAAGCAAAAGAAATGTTATACATAACAGGAAGCAATCATCATTCAGAGTCAATCTTTGATGCAAAAATTCATTGTGACATGAATTTAGGAGTTCAACTTTCATAAGTATTAAGATTTCCAAAGGTGAAGCTGGTATTTAGATTCCTAACAAATTTTATTAGTCATCAAAGATTTTGAAGGATGTCAGTCCTTTGTTTACTTTCGATTTAACTATGTCTGAACTGTATCGAAAGATGAATAAAGCAGCATTTACCAGTCTTACACATAGTAACTGACATATATAATACTCCTCTTTGAAAGGAAAACATTAAATATTATGAAGCATTATTATCAGTTAGTCACTGAGAGTAATTTTTAAAAATTAGGAAGTCTTTCTTGGATATTAATTAAAAACAGTAAATTATAGTTTATGACAGATATGTAACTATAGTTATTATTTTGGAATTATTATAAATATTAATAAATTAATCATTAAATCTAAAACTACAATTATGCTGTTTGCATAATTAATTTCCTTTTGCACATCACTTAAACTTCTAACATGTTTATTCTAATGAACTTGAGTTTCTTTATTCTAATAAGTGGAATAACAACATTGTTTTTGAAGACAGACTTGCAATAACAGGAACTAAAGTCCTGAAATTTAACAATTTCAAAACCGTTATCAGACCTTTTATCAAACAAATAGAAAGCACATGTCTACAGACATTTATGTTTAAGAAGTTTACACATAAAGGATCAGGTGTGCTACATTATAATTCTAAAGTTTTATGATAGAAAAGTTATTATATGCTGTCACAGCTTTTATTGAATACTGTTATGTCATCTGTGTAATGGAATAATTCACAATAATTATTACATATATTATTTAACTCAATAATATATGTAATAATAAGTACTAATAAGAAAGTTATAAATTAGCAAGCATAAAATAAACATTGCCACCCTGAGGTACATCTAACTCTGCAAATAAAATTGATCATTATGAAATATATAATTATGCAGTGTCGCACAGTCTAGTGATTTGTATATGATTTGCATAGACATCCTTAGGCAATTTAATATTATTACTGGTTTTTTTTGTTACCATATTTAGATTTTTAATATCTATGCTATTAACCCACTGAACGGACGCGTCGACGGGGGTTCGACAGCGAATTCCTGTTCGAAAATGGACCTGTCGACCCCTTCTCGTTCGCACTCGTATAACTTGTATCGCACACTTTTGAGGGAAAAAAATATTGCAAAGCGATAATAAATGAAAGAAACTAATTTTGAATAACGGTACTCCTTTTCCTTGCAGGGAAAATAATTTAAAAGTAGCTTGACAACTTTTAAACCGGCAATTCTAGTATGGTACGGCAAGTTCCGTCTGGAATTTACGAAAAGGGTGACTGTTTTGAAAGGGAAAAAGGTGGGGAGGGTGGTCGGTGGATGGGTTAAATACACCATTTTAAGATTATAAAATTACAAGTTTCAATTTTAAGTTTCTGGTATTTTACATTTAGTATTGTAGCTCACTCAGTAAAAGTATAGATTTCATAACCAAAGGGTTGCACGATACACTCCAACCAGACAAAGATCTACTATGTTCATTAATGGTAGATGAGGTGCATGAAATAGGTTCATAATCTAAGGTTGGGGATATTCTTAGTGCTTTTTTCTAAATGACATGGATTTATTTTTTCTTTAATAAAGCATTGTTGACCACAATTGAATACTTTTTATGAAATTTCAGAATCAAAACTGATATAATGGAAGCGAAAGTTATCAAAAGCAGGTTTGAAAGTAGTATTGTTGTCAATTAGTCTTTGTAAGCATTTAGAAAAATATTTTAACTAAGCACAAGCTTGCAACTGCTGAGGTACTTTCAGAAAGGTGAGAAAAGTGACAAATAATACAGAATAAGTGATTAAAAAGTCACTAACCATTGAAAAAAAAAGCGATTTTTTTCTTCTCTTGATTACAGATGCTGTTATTAAGATTTTTCTATTTATTTTAACTCTAAATCAAATGATTCAAGCAAGACATGATTTTAGAGTCAAATACAAAAAAAAAGGTTAAAAATTTTGTTTAACACAACTAAATATTGTTTTTTATTCAAGAAAATCTATAAATTAGATTTGAATACATACAATAAATTAATTTTATAATCACAATTTTCTGCATATATTAATGATGTTTTGAAATATGTACATAGCTAGATTACAGTATCTAAACAAAAATTGTGAAGAAAAAGAAAAATAGAAATGTGTGCTTTAATGTAAATTACTTTAATGTATCAAATGTACAATTCAGTACAAATGTAGATTTCAGGAACTTCTTTACGACTTTTTAAATGACTAAATTCTGGAAACCATATGACTAATTATATTATAATAAGAAAATTAAGATTAGAGCATCCCATTTTTGGTCTTTTAATAGAATATTTTGTTACTAATTTTCTTTTTTCAACAACATACTTTTGCTGGAATACACCATGAAAAAAGTGACTAAAGGTGAGAAAAGTGACGGAATTGCAAGCCTGTAAACATTATAACTGAGAAGGAGAGATTTCAGCCTGCCTTATCTACAAAAAGTTGTTTCTGCATAACGAGATTAATATTTGTAAGTTTGTTATGTAACACAAGGAAAATGTGATTGTATTAAGTGTAAGGGCTGCAGACTAAAATGAGATATCGCTACATCACTTATGAACAAAGTATTCCTACTACACCTGAGATTCTGAACCTATGGCATATGTACCATGCCACTCGACAATTATTTAGGTAGCATGTGAGAGGTACATATTAAATTATTTATATTTACTTACATACATTCTCAAAAAACAATATTAAAGAAAAAACTTATCTAATCTACAATACTAGAAGCCTTCAAATGTGGATTATGAGCATGAGTGCCACTGTGATATTTTGTACAAAGAGTATTTATTATGACAGAAGGGAAACTAGTGCCCTAGACTTTCATAGAACAAAATGGATACAATATCCAAACCACTTCCGACCGCCCTGTTTTTTTCTTCACGATCTTGGCAGAAGCCCCATTTTCTAAAAGTCGGCAAAAAATGGTGTTTTCGGAAAAAATCCCCCCCCCCAAAAAAAAACTATGGATGCACTAGATGGCAAATGATCACACAGCATATATTTTACAGATTTTGACTATTTAAAAACTATATAATCACACCAAAAATGAGAAAATTCTTTAAAACAAATTTAAAATCTTTCATTAGGGGAACCCCCCTTCCTTAATGATATAATACAAATTTCATACAATAAAAACTATTACAAACCAGGATTGGAAAAAAATTTAAAAAATCAGATTTATTTGATTTAAGTCAGATTTTTTTTTTCAATTTAAATCAGATTTATTTGATTTTTTTCTGAATTCTAATTTTAATTATTGTTGTGTTTTTATATTTTTTTCAATATACATGGAATAGTTTCTTATAAGTAACAACTGATCTATCTAGTATAATCTACACACTGATTACCTAAAATTAAATACATAAATTTTAATCTAAATACATTTCATTATTTTGTAATTGGATGGTGCAAACTAAACAAGATGTAAACTTAAAGAACAGATTAAATATTCCTTTTTAATGCAAACTATTTATTTAAAAAAACAAATCACAATTATTTCAATATTTTTTAAGCATCAAATTATGGATTTAACTGTTTCAATAAAAACACTAATTTTTATGTTGTATCCACACCTAATGGGTTATGAAGGCTAGAATGAACAATACCAAAAGAAGAAAATTGTCTTTCCATTCTAGCAGATAATGTGACGGCTGTTGTTATTTGTTACACAAACTGGATTTCAAGTTCTGTAATATTCTCTTTACCCCCCCCCATTACATAAAATAAATTCCACTAGTCATAACTAGTTATTGTACCTACCCCTACTACATACTTTCTGATAACAACCCCTAAATTCTTAGAAAACATGCTATCTATTACACTTATTTACTTATTGGTATTTCTGTTCTGACTGATTCCTAATTCTCCTGTCTTTCGAAAGTAGGTTTTAAGAGAAGTGATAAAAAATGATTTAAATCAATGATTTTTTTTTAAAAAATCAACTGATTTAAATCATGCCAACCCTGTTACAAACAGAAATATTAAAAAAAAAAAAAAAAAAAAAAGAAAAATAAACAATTAAAAAAAAAGAAAAGAAACATTAAAAAAAAAAGAAAATGACATACAAGAAATTAATGAAAGGAGGGGGACAGTGTGCTCAACAAATGCAGTAGATGCATACTAGTGGGCAAAGACCTCCCGAATAATCCAACAAAATCTCCTGATACTTCTTAACTACATTGAAATCCATAACTAACTAAACTATAATTAAAAAAGCTAAAAAACTGAACAAACAAAATTGTACAACCTCACCTACAAACACGCGACCACACTGACTGAGAAAACCATGCAAATGAGCTGGGTTGGGATGCCAATAATCATGTGCACCAAAGGGGCTTAAGTTAAGACCAAGGGTTGCCATTTCAAAGCTACAATGCGAAAAGTCGCCAAAAGTAACCCGCAACGTCATACATCGCTCGAAAAATTGCCAAGTTAAATAAGAGCACCAACAAATGCTATTGCCTCCTTTATTGATTCAGACAATTTGATTTCATAAATATAACAATTTGAAAAAGTAAAAGGTTTCTATACCATGCAAAAAAAAAAAAAAAAAAAAAAATGAATTTTTAAATAAGTATCGTATAAAACCCTTATATGAAAACAATCACCCTCTTACTGTGACAAGAGAACAAAGAACATTTTTTAAATTCAAACATCTTTATGTAGATTATAGGGATTTTAACCCATCCACCAACCACCCTCCCCACCTTTTTCTCTTTCAAAACAGTCACCCTTTTCGTAAATTCCAGACGGAACTTACAGTACCATACTAGAGTTTCCGGTTTAAACGTTGTCAGGCTACTTTTAAGTTATTTTCCCTGCAAGGTAAAGGAGTTCTGTTACGCAAAATTAGTTTCTTTCATTTATTATCACTTTGCAATACTTTTTTTTCCTCAAAAGTGTGTTATACAAGTGCGAACAAGAAGGGGTCGACAGGTCCGTTTTCGAACAGGAATTCGCTGTCGAACTCCCATCAACGCGTACATTCAGTGGGTTAAGATGGTTTTTAAAAGAAATTGAAATGTAACAAGTGGCCACTAAACCATAATTTAACTGGTACATTAATTGAAAACGGTTTGCCCTCCCTATTATATATCATAGTTTAAAAGAGTCATTCAAAATCTTTTTTGGTTTGTGGTAAAGCTTATAAATTTCCTACTAATTTTTAAATAATCAGTACAGTGGTAAATGAAAATTTGAATACTGTTTACTCCAAAATGAACATAAAATACTTGGTTGGAATTAAATAATTATATTATTTTTTTTATTTCTGTGTCTTCAAATTTAAAATACTGAATAGGAATAATGTAAAATGTAAACATTTTAAAATATCAACAAAAAAAATTAAGAAATAAAACTCATTTACTAATAGTTTGTAAAAATATTAATGAACAATTTAAAAGAACAGTTAATATGACACAATCATGCAAAGAATATGTAATACAGATCTAATAAATAATTTTCATGAGCCTAACATTTTTTTTTAAAAAGTTTATTTGTAAAAGATTAATTGGTACAAAATTTTATTACCTGATGAAGATCTAATCTTGGTGCGAAGTAATCCAACTGCTGAAAATTATTTCTCTGGTTTGACACTCTTTGGTCAAAAGGCGTCTTGATTTTGTTATTTTTAATAATCTCTGACATTAAAAGCTGCTGTAAATGTCGGGGGGAAGTGGATCACTCCAAACTACTTTAAATTTTTGGCCAAAAAGTAGAAGCAATGAATCTGTATCACTCTTGTTCAGAAATAAGAACAATTCAGGAATTATTTTCTTCCTTCTGGAGTTCTTTTCCTTTAATTGTAAAAAGTCTACAAAATACATTACACCTCTTTTAAAAAAATTCTTAATATAAATAAGAAATATATAAACAAAAACAGATTTTAGTATTGTAGTATGCCTATGACAGTGGTAGAAAACTTGTACAAATATACTTTAGTAATATTATATATTAATGAATATATTTTTTATTTTACATAGAGGGAAGATTAAGGAAAAATTAAAATTCTAATATATATATCTGTCAAGAGTCTGAGAAGTCAAAGAGCCAATGATGTATTAAAATATGAATGATTTCATTGCAATATTAAATAATAAGTCTTTATTATTTTGTATGTGTAATACTAAATCAAAATATTATGTAATTATAATCAAAAATAACATTCTCCAAACCAAATTAACAATTTCTCAGTTTAATGTCTTTATATTCCTTGCTTACAAATGTCGACTTATTTGACTAGTTAATTTTTTAAAGCACAAGTAATTGTGAAAATTAATTGTAAATAATAAATGTTTCATACATTCTTTATATGTAATAAAACATATTAGCTAATTATTAAATAAAATTTCATTCTAGAACACAAATGTAACCTAAATTTCTTTTTCAAAATCTATTTAGCAATATCAATAAAATATTTTAAAATTATTAAACTGACTCACTTAGCTCAAATTGTTAAAAAAAAATATTTTTTCAGTATTCCAAATTTTTTAAAAAGTCGTACTTACGGCTATGAATCTTCTTTTAGTTTTAAACACATTTATTTTACAACACAAGACAAAGATTAAATAGGGCTAGTTACATTATAAAGTGCTAGAAGTACAGTTCACAATATATATAAAATTACTTATGTAGTAACTTGTGTTGTTAAGTCCATGTCTATGGTTTAGTCTATGTTTACTAAAATGCAGGCTTTTTAGTCTATGGACTGGAGCTTCTGCACAGTGAACCGGTACCCAGCCATGTGCGCATGCTCACCTTATTTTTATGCCGTTCTCTACCTGTTGTGCTCTAATGCGCATGCGCATGGGCTTAAAAAATCTATTTTGGTACCGTTTCACCGAAAGATGCTGTGGCAACCTTTGATACGCTTGGCATAGCAAATGCAAACTTAATCATAATAGTAACCATATTGGCAACGTCAAATTAGTAGCCAAACTGTCATGAATAAGGCAATTTGTCGCAACGTCACGAACTTCTATAATGCCCTTCACATTCATTTTCATGTTTACAACAGCCAATAGACAAACAATAAACTGCCCTTCCATTTGAAACTAAAGCCAGAATTGTCATAGTTTGAGAATTTGCCCTACTGCATATTTGCCCTTATTGTGTGTTTATATATCTGATTATTATATCGTGTATTACTACGATATTAAATTAATTATACACTTAGTTTGAGCTATATTCTTATCCCCTAATCAGGCATAATAATCCAATTAAAAGAAACGAAAAATTTTCCAGTCTTCTTAGAACAACAACTTTTTATTCCATCATATTTTTATAAATTCTTTAGAGCAAAACCAAAACTTGCAAACGATAAACTTGTAACAAACTGCAAACGATTTTTAAACTAAAAATAAATCATTCAGTCTGTGCTACCGCATCATTCTCTCCCCAGTAACAAAGTTACGATACTAATTAAATATATTATAAGACAAATAAAATTAATAAATGTAAATTAAATACTACTATTTGTACAAACTAAAATTTACAAAATATAGCTCCCCAAATATAGTTCTAAATATAGGCTTTATAACGAGAAGGCAGTTTTATTTCTCTACCTGAACGAGAAAGACAGGAAAAGCTCTTGAATCGTTCTGTGGTGCTGAAATGGTAGATAGAAAGTCTTTCAGTGGATATGTTCTAATATTGGGTGGTGCTTCAATATCTTGGTGCAGCAAGAAGCAGTCTACTGTTGCTTTATCTTCGGCTGAAGCTGAATATGTGGCTGCTGCCCTTGCCACAAAAAGAAGTTTTATGGATAAGGGGTCTGCTGAAGGAACTAGGGATGTCCAACTTTATCCCATCACCTTCAGTTATAAAAGTAGACAACCAAGCGTCTATGTTCATCGCACAGTATCAAACTACATCTGAACGTAGTAAACACATGGATATTAAGCATCTTTTCATCCGTGACCTCGTTGAACAAGGTGTAATTCAACTGGAATATGTAAACTCCAAAGAAAACGTAGCCGATGTTTTGACCAAAAATATTTCAAAGACGGTGTTAATCAACTTGAGAAAATACTCGGGTTTCTGTAAATAACCCTTCCATGTGTGATAAAGCATACTTTGGCAAGGAGGAGTGTCAGAACTAAATTAATCCTACATGTTCTTTTTACCTGCCAAAGCATTGCTATGATTATTGCCTCAATGTCTTTTTATTTATTCTGTATAGTATTTTGTATTTCCTGGTTTGGCAACATTAAGTTAAGTTAATAAATAAGTAATATCTGTAGAATTGCGTGTGTTGGCTTGCTTACACTTTTTCTCTTCTATTTATCAAAATATATCTGCCTTTAGTAATATTTTTTGCATCAATAAGTACCTATCATTTTTTATAGTTATCTTTATATTCATATATGGTTGTCAATATGAATGTGTGTTTCTTTTTCATACAAAACCATGTGGTTCGTCATAAATTTCCTTAATTTTGGACAACATTTATTATTATCAACAAAATAAGCACTGTAGCAAATTTGCACCTCTGCTTCCTATTCTACCACGTAATATAGCATGATCTATTAACGTTGTTAATCAACTTACAGCAGTAATACGGTAATGTAATTTGGGGTCAAACTTCTATTTTACCATAAAAAAAGTGTGAGCAAATTTAATATAAGATACAAATTCGAGGCAGATTTAATCGCTAGTATGTAAACATATATTTTGTTATTTTTATTCATTGATATTCAGAACAGTTTTCATTTGTATGTTTTTTTACAAATCTACCCGATAAGTCATAGAGTAACTAACTTTGGACAGAAATCCTTGATACCGCCAAATGCACATATTCAATATTAATACATCTTCTGTCCACCCTGACGTGTGACAATATAACAAAAAAAAAATTTTTTTTTTCATATAGTTGGCTGTTATTGAATATTTAGAGTAACTCAAAATAATATAGTGGCTTCAAAACATGGAAAGAAGCATTCTAATCGCCAATATAAGTTTTCAAGCAAAGCAAATTTATGACAAGGGAATTCTATTTCAGCCGAAACAAAATATAATTGAGTTTTGATTATCCGATACTGTCGGGATCAAAGCGGATCACGTTAATAAAAATCTGGCTAATTGGATAATTTTATAATCCGTCTATGGTTTCATGTAACTTCCTCCACACATTTTCCGCGATATTGGCAGATGTAGCATTGTCTATTTTTCGCATATTAGAAATGGCCTGCGTAGAAAATAAGATTTAATACCTTTTTATTTTCTACGAAATTGGTAAAAAAACGGGATATAAAAAGACAAAAAATTCTGGGATTACAGGCTGTGGAATACGGAAAGGATGGAGATATGAGAGAAGGCTTGCAAGGATTATGTAAAAAAGAATAGATAAAATATCCTTAATGACAATTGAGAAAGCTCTACACTCCAATTTCTGCATGTTTGCTTTGGTCTAACATGGAAATGTATTAAAATCGTGTGGAATAGAAATGGACTGATCATTTTGGTTTTGAGTCATTACCGAAGTTGATTGCGAACAGTACTGAAAATAAAGATTTTCGTGGGAAACATTTTTGGTTTGTTTTGGAGCGCTACTGCGTTATTATTGGCTAATGAGACCAGTATCCTCTGTTTGAAATCGATTCCGAACGGCTACGAATATCCATACCCATTTAGCCATTATTCGGAAGAAAATAAAACTACATAAACATTTTGCATGAGGCGAAAACGACCTTCAGTTCTTGATCATTTCGGAGAATTGGACAATGGTTTATCAGCTTCCTGGTAGTCTTGAAGTTCTTTGGTGAAACTATTATCAAATTTTCGCACTTATTTTGCACACGCTTTCACATCTTATGGATGTACAACTCAGGTTTAATGGAAACTGCAGTATAAAAACTGAATATTGTTATAATACGCTTATAATAGAAATATATAAATATGCCAATGACTCGAACTGCACTGTGACGAATTTAGAATTATGCACACAAACAAATCTTTCTTTAAAAGTAATATATTAAGTTCACCATACCGAAGCACGGGCACACTTGCTAGTATAATATAAATTAAAATATAGATAAAAACTGTTTGGACACGGCAGATTAGTAAAAAACGTTAGGCTAGCACGCTCAGAGCTTCATCGCCAAGTTGGCGGTGGCACCCTGTTTTCCAGTCAAACCACTTTAGAATTGACATTTTAATTTTTTACAATTGTGCATTACATAATTTTTAATAGCTTCTTTTAATAAAAATGTGTGTTGTTGATCACCTTTTTAATTAAATTTCTTTTAATTTAAATTAAAAAAGAAACTTTGCTAATATTATTTTACTCTTATACACATTTTTAATGACTTAAAAAATGAATTATGAAACTTCTCATCTTGTTTCATTCAAATTTGAGATTATCGAAGCAGCTAAATCTTACATTAATTTGGCATGGTTGGATTTTTTTAAAATTTCACTTTATATACATTACATTAATATAGTACTGAAAGTTATACTTTTTAAGTTGAAAGTTGTCAGCGATTCTTTAAGACTATAAAATTATCTTGACATTCTTCAATGTTAATGGAAAATCAGCTGTCCATCCTTTAGTGTATTTTCTTTCGTTTTATTCCTTGAAGAAACTCTGTTCAAATGTATTCACTTTATTTTTCATCTTTAAGGTCATGAATATTAATTAAAATTTCTCCTTAAATCCTATTTAATTTATGACCTCTTCTATTCATCATTCCTTAAGGTTAATCAAAACAGTTTTAAATTCTTTTAGAATGTGTTTAATGATTATATACATTTCTTGTAACATCATTATAGTTTAATTTTTAACCAAAGTTTGATTCGAAAAATTTCCAAGAAATTCTAACGATTCATATAAAATGATGATCAAATTAGCACAAAAAATTATACTGACAATTTACCTAAACTATCTACATCATACTTTTTCTTTTGAAGCAAGCGCTCTAACGTAGCTTACTACTGGCTCTCGGAAAGGTTGCCACTTTTAAGTTAGAGGGTAAACATTCAATTGTGATACTGACCCAACTCTTGCCACTTGCTTAATTTACCTGATTATGCTGACACACATGTAAAAAAAACATTTATTATTGCTACTAAAAAGAAACAATATAACCACTAGCTTGTGGTAATAAAAAAATTAATGCAAACTATAGAACAATATTCTTCACAGCGAATATGCAGCAACTCAGCAGACTTGATTTCTACACCCTGCAGCGGCGTGGCGAACATCCAGTCGTAGGGGTCACTTTAAGGTCGAACTGAGCGGAAGTCTGTATGCGTTGAAGTCAGAGCGAGGCACGTCGAACTCAGGTGAAAGACTGGTGTTGCAAGGTCAAGGTAATTGGTTTTTACGGAGTACCTAGCGGTGATGAAAATCACCACTTCAACCTCCGAACGATAAAAGATCAAAAACATAATTTTGGTACATGTAGAAAAACAGAAAAGCCAAAAAGAATTTTAATACGCTTACAGCGGCTTCCGTAAAGACGAAAGAAAAATGCTGTAAGGTGCAAAAATCGTTCACATACAATGCATATGTGAAAAACAACACGCTGAATGATTAAAAATAATCATTCTGTACCTTGAACAATGACAAAACCAGTGCGACAAGTCGCCACACTTTGTTTCTACAGTCTGAGAGTACATATTTCAATTTTCATATTTAAGTTTCAGTTTAGTAGTTTAATTTATTTGAACTATATAAAATTGACAAAAGCTGACAAAGGTTTTACAGTAAATTTGCAAGCGCTCTAACGTAGCTTACTACTGGCTCTCGGAAAGGTTGCCACTTTTAAGTTAGAGGGTAAACATTCAATTGTGATACTGACCCAACTCTTGCCACTTGCTTAATTTACCTGATTATGCTGACACACATGTAAAAAAAACATTTATTATTGCTACTAAAAAGAAACAATATAACCACTAGCTTGTGGTAATAAAAAAATTAATGCAAACTATAGAACAATATTCTTCACAGCGAATATGCAGCAACTCAGCAGACTTGATTTCTACACCCTGCAGCGGCGTGGCGAACATCCAGTCGTAGGGGTCACTTTAAGGTCGAACTGAGCGGAAGTCTGTATGCGTTGAAGTCAGAGCGAGGCACGTCGAACTCAGGTGAAAGACTGGTGTTGCAAGGTCAAGGTAATTGGTTTTTACGGAGTACCTAGCGGTGATGAAAATCACCACTTCAACCTCCGAACGATAAAAGATCAAAAACATAATTTTGGTGCATGTAGAAAAACAGAAAAGCCAAAAAGAATTTTAATACGCTTACAGCGGCTTCCGTAAAGATGAAAGAAAAATGCTGTAAGGTGCAAAAATCGTTCACATACAATGCATATGTGAAAAACAACATGCTGAATGATTAAAAATAATCATTCTGTACCTTGAACAATGACAAAACCAGTGCGACGAGTCGCCACACTTTGTTTCTACAGTCTGAGAGTACATATTTCAATTTTCATATTTAAGTTTCAGTTTAGTAGTTTAATTTATTTTAACTATATAAAACTGACAAAAGCTGACAAAGGTTTTACAGTAAATTTTTAATTAGAGTCATACATATTTCAAATTTAGAAAATAAAAAAATTAAAGTAACGTATATATAAAGAAATATAGAAATGCATTTTACTGACAATTTTTCATTTTGGAATGTTTTTCTAGTAAAGACGAAATATACAACAGTTAATGTAAGACTATTATTTTATGCATGAAAATAATTTTTATTTACAGTAAAAAAGAAAAATGTTATGATACATTTCATACATTTTTGCTTCATAAATGACTGATGAGATGATGACTAAAACAGAAGGGTGTTGCTTTATGCCCCCCAGTTCTCGACACCACTGCAGGTATGGATTAGAAAGTTGTTCAGAACGAGATGGTTACACCAGACTTTTGTTCTACTTTAAGCACGTACAACTGAATCAAACCATAGAAAAGTGTTTAAAGCAGTGGCGTGCGGCCCATATGTGCAGGGTGTGCACTGCACACCCTGGCGAAATTATAAGGGACAATAATTTTCTGCACCTATGTCTACCTATCTTTATATGGTATATAATAAATATTCTTTATGATATATTCAAATATTATGTTGATTTACTTGCTTGTATTCCTGCAGTACTAGGTTCTGCACCACGTAGTGCGCAAACGAACATAGGAAGATCTGATGTGTACGCACTAAATTGAAAATCACGCTTTTTTATATGTATGGGCTACTGGAGAACAGTATGCTGTGGCACTGAGGCAAATGCAGCTATTTTTCCTGCACTCGGCATTCAGAATCATCCGAAGGTACGGTTTATTAAGCGTTGTATTAGAGCGAGGACTTTTTTTTTATCTTTTGGTTTTTTAACTGATAAACTGGCCTGTATACGATTTTACAGACGGTTAATGTTTAAATTTATGTATTGTAAAATTTTGTTTTCATGGAAATATAAAAGAAATATTTCATCAATATAGAGTGAAATGTTTTAGTATGGTATATTAATTTCGGTGATGTTTATATTTATTGAAATAATTAGCTGAAAAATAATGTTTTGTTTTAAAGAAACAAGTTTTAACAGAACAGTCCCAATGTTACCATTCATTGTGTCTTTCAGACAATATATAAGTTATATTATGTAACACCATATCCGTGGTTTTGTTTTTAAAAATTGTCAAGATGTCACAGAATATATGATTTTCAAATGTTAAAAACAATTAATAAATATAATTGAATCCACTGACGGAACAAGAAACAGTTCGCTCTGTTGTGCGTAGAATAGACGTTCGGTTTGTCGGCACCCATGAGCATCTCGATGAAGCACCGCAGCTGCGGGCGCCACGTGGTGCTACGTTTGCTGAACATATAAGTTTTCCGTGGAAGCCCGAAGCGTTGCTTTTTCGACGCCGATTTGACCCCAAATAACAAAAGACATGATTTTTGCTTCAGTGCTAGTAGAAGTCTCATAAGTTTAGCTGTTTTTATAGTTATAACTCGACTACTCGTAGGTAAATATTTTATTTGTTGTAATCTTTAAGTTTATATTCATAATAAATAAACCGTTTCAGAGTGGAGAACTCAGACGTCTCAATAATTGAAGATTTATTTTAAAATCCATGTTCTCTGCATATTCTGCATGAAAACCTACCGCACGCCACTGGTTTAAAGTAACTCCAGTGATTTATATGATACTCTGAGAAAATCCTTTGTCATGGATGAAACAATACTGAGTGCAGCTTTACCTACTTCACAGTAAAGCATTCATAAAAAATATTTTTAAAAAATGCATCAACTTGAATGACAAAAAAAAGATTTTGATTCAAAATGCTTAAACAGAGAAGAAATCAGGTAATTACCTGAATAAATGCTTGTTTTAAAAATTAAAATAAAATTGACATTTTTACAGAGTGGGTTAAAAAAATAAGTACCCTAATTTCCGGCGTATAATCCGCAGGTACTAATTTCGCGATATTTTCAGAGAAAACGCTCTTCCGGCCGCCATGTTTTTTTCTTGGCGATCTTGGCAAAAAACCCCCATTTTTGAAAGTCGCCAAACAAAAATGGCGGCAGAAAATGGCGCTTTCTGAAAGATCACCAAGAAAAAAACATGGACGCCACCACATGGCTTTTAAGAAACCCTGTATAAAAATGGCGTCAGAAATGGCATTGTCTGAATGATTAAAATATTAATTTTTTATATTTTTGAAGGAGGGGGGGAACCCCTCAAACCCCATTTTGTTACAACAAATATTAAAAAAACATACACACATTTTAAGAAACATTAAAAAAAAAAAGAAATTAATTACCAAATATATTCATTTTTTTAATTTTTGAGGGGAGAACCCCCCCCCCTTCATGTTAAAACAATTATAAAAAACACACATTTTGTAACACACAAGATATTATGAAACATTGAAAAATTATGATTTCTAACCCATAATGCACAAAATACCCAAAAAGATTTTTTAAAAAATGGTACAACCTGATCACGCGTGCCCTCCAACCAGACCAGCACGTGGAGTAACGCGAAATAGCTCTCTAGAGGACAAATAATTCAAAAAAAAAAAAAAAGGCCAGTTGGTTACGTGCCATTTTAAGAAACATAAAAAAAAAGAAAATAATTAAAAGAAAATAATTAAAAGAAAATAAGAGAAAAAATTAAAAGAAATTACTTTGCGTTACTGACCAGCACATACAGTAATGCGAAATAACTCTATAGCAGAGGAATAATTCCAAAAAGTCGCCAGTTGGTCACGTACACCAATGGGGATTAAAGAACTAACCAGGTTGCCACTACAAAGTTACAGTGTCAGGGAAGTAAAAGATAAACAGTTATCGCCCAGCAAAACGTCCGAAAAAGTCGCCAAATTTGGCGACAAAAGCCAGAGCGTAGATATCGAATTCGTACTCAGAAACGGAACAATAAATTATTCGAACCCGTATTACATAAAAAAGATATTAAAATTTAGAATTCTTAAAATGCATCTTTTCATTTTAATTTAATATAGTTATTTGCGATCTGTATTTTATACTGCAGTTATGGCGCCATTTGGCGAGCTAAAAGTGAAAAAAATGAATGCAGCAAAATGCCGTTATTTTAGATTATACAAGTGTTATTTCTTGATAGAAATAAATATACGAATTGGAATACATAAATTTAATCGGGTATTTTTATCCAAACTGCTGTGTCCTTGGAAGAAAAGAGTTTTTAAACCCCATTAAAAAAAAAAAGTGTACATAGCAGGTGCTGCCATATATTATTCTTCATGAAAGATATTTGTAAATTTTCTTAAAAAAATAATTTTTATTAGCAGATAATACGCGGCGGTGTATAATAAGCATTAGACGGAAATTTAAACTTTTTAGCGTATAATCCGCGGATTATATGCCGGAAATTAGGGTATTTAAAATAAATTTTTAATAAATAAAAAATTTCACAGCAAGTAAAAGATTTCACATTGATTAGTATGAAGTTTAGCATCTACAATGCAATTCTGAGAAAATGTTTCTTTTTTACCTGCAAGTAATAAGGTCTCTCAAAACTATGGGCATGATTAACTTTTGAGTAAAATTTAGAATGCAATGCATTCAAATAGGTTTTAACTATTAAGCAGAGTAAAATTAAATGCAGCATATCTCTTAACTACTAGCTAAAACATTTATTTTAGAGCTTCTTCACAAACAGATTAAAACACAAAATACAGACAGCATAATATCAACAGAAAAACAGCACAACAATTTGTGAATGAATAAACAGTTACCTAACAAAACCATGGATAACTGAAAAAATGATTAAGATTAACCATGATTAAGTCTGAATAAATTATTGATGAGTAAAGACAAATCAAAAAGTGTCAAATACATTTCAAGGCTGTTAATATCCACCACAAACCCAATAATTTTGAGAATGCCAATGGGCACTGAAGGACACTATGAATAAAAAGATTTCTTAAACCTGTTACAAGCTTTACTGTCTTTCAGCAATATGTGTTTCAAGATAAACATTTAATATGTATTTTTTTAAAAAATAATTTCTTACATATGCTGCAAACAAATGGTTTCTTCTGAAAGTGAGAAGGAAGATAAATATGGAAGCTACATTTCGGAGAAAAGGATTCATTACATATACAGTCAGTACTGGCTATATGATCAGTTTTCTAAAGTCCCATCTAACTTAATAGGAAACATGTGTTACAGCACACCACTTATACAGTCATTTTCTTTTTCTTGGTTATAGTTTCATGTTTTCAACATGTTTCCACTTTTTTTGTTTTTTTAAGTCAGCACAAAATCGGAAAGGACCTGAATTCAAGCCTTTATTTCCCTCCCTTCCTCGTTTGTGTAGACATTACCTCTCTCAGTTCTCTTGACCCCCGACAAGACATCTGTCCGTTTATGGGTTAAAGTTATCTCTCCCTACTTAAGTTGAAATGGAGACGAAAGAAAGGAAAATTTTGTCGCATTTGGATCCTACATCACGAATAAGAACGTTCATTTTTTAATGATGGTTTTGAAAAGAAGGAATTTATCATTAGCTGCCAAAAATGAATCGATTGAAAATTGAAAAAAAAAACCAATCTTTCAAAGGCTGCTTTCACCAAAGCCAATTCGATTCCTCGGACGACATGAAACAACATTTTAGCTGCCAAACTTGGGTCCTCAAGTGTTAAAATTGGTGGTGAGCGCTCGTTACCTTATGGGAATATGGATAAGGCTCTTCTGTTATGGGTTAAAAATGCACAGTATAGGCACAATAGGGTTGTACTGGTCTGCATATAGGGTCACCCCTCTTATAGGTTCTAATTTTTCTGGACTGCTGAGCTGACCATATAACCGATACAGAGTATACTACAAGCATATTGTTTCTCCCCAACGAGGAAACGAAAATGAATATTGAGCTTAATTTTCTTAGAGAATGATTTTGTACATATTCATGAATATGGTTCCAGTGGGGAACCAAAGATGAGTATCACAGTGGCTTTTACTATAGAATCACTTCATACACTGAAAACAAATAGATTATCCCCACTGTGGGAACAAAGATAATATTTAAGCTGTATTTATGAGAAAATGCTTTATTATATACAGTGCAAACCAGAGTTGGCATGATTTAAATCAGTTCATTTTTTTTTTTTTTTTTTTGAAAAAATCATTGATTTAAATCATTTTTTTAACACTTCTTTTAAAACCTATATTCCAAAGACAGAAGAATTGGGAATTAGTCAGCACAGTAATAACAATAAGTAAATAAGTGTCAATAGATAGCACATGCTTTCCAAGAATGGAGGGGTTGTTATCCGAAAGTATGTAGCAAGGGTAGTACAATTATATATTACGACAGGTGGAATTCATGTTAAGTAATGGGAGGAAAAGAGAGTATTACAGAAC
The DNA here is from genome assembly GCA_032207245.1 of Pardosa pseudoannulata. NCBI lineage: Eukaryota > Metazoa > Arthropoda > Arachnida > Araneae > Lycosidae > Pardosa > Pardosa pseudoannulata. The sequence goes on from CM063509.1 coordinate 3,909,259, forward strand.
TTGAAATCTAGTTTGTCTATAATAATCACAGCTGTGGCTTCATCTGCTGGAATGGAAAGACAGTTTTATTCTTTTGGTATTGTTCATTCTACCCTTCGTAACCAATTAGGAGTGAATAATGCATCAAAGCTAGTGTTTTTATTGAAAAAAATCCATAATTCGTTACCTAAAAAAATAATTGTGATTTTTTATTTTTTTAAATAAAGAGTTTGCAGTAAAAGAATATTTAATTTGTTCTTTAAATTTACATATTATTTAGTTTGCACTATCCAAATACAAAATAATAGAATGCATTAAGATTAAAATTTATATATTTAATTTTAGGTAACCAGAGTGTAGAATATACTAGATATATAAGATGTTACTTCTTATAACAAATTATTCAATTTATGTTGGGAAAAACAAAAAATTAAAAACAACAATTAAAATTAGTATTTAAAAAAAATTAAAGAGATCCGATTTAAATAAAAAAAAATTCTAATTTAAATCAAATAAATCTGATTTTTTTCCAACTCTGGTACAAACATATCATTTCCCCTAGCGTGTGAGCGAAGATGAGCATCTAAGTGACCTTTTCTATAAAATGCTTTATTACATAAACTACAAGCATACGGCCTCTTCCCAGTGTGTGAGCGAAGATGATTATCTAAGTGACATTTTCTATAAAATGCTTTATTACATAAACTACAAGCATACGGCCTCTCCCCAGTGTGTGAACGAAGATGAATATTTAAGAGGCTTTTTCTAGAAAAGGATTTTATACATAAACTACAAGCATATGGTCTCTCCCCAGTGTGTGAACGAACATGAATATCTAAGTCACTTTTTATAGAATATGCTTTCTGGCATACATTGCAAGCATAAGGTTTCTCCCCAGTATGTGAACGAACATGAATAACTAAGAGGCTTTTTCTAAAAAAGGATTTTAAACATAAATTACAAGCATACGGTCTCTCCCCAGTGTGTGAATGAACGTGAATATCTAAGTCACTTTTTATAGAATATGCTTTCTGGCATACATTGCAAACATATGGTTTCTCTCCAGTATGTGAACGAACATGAATGTCTAAGAGGCTTTTTCTAGAAAAGGATTTTATACATATATTGCAAGCATACGGTTTCTCCCCAGTATGGGAACGAAGATGATCATTGAGCCTGTCTTTCACAGAAAATGATTTGGTACATAGACTGCAAGCATACGGTTTTTCCCCAGTGTGAGAACGAAGATGATTAGTTAAGTGGCCTTTTTGAGAAAAAGCTTTCTTACATACATTGCAGACATATGGTTTCTCGCCAGTATGAGAGCGAAAATGAGAATCTAAAAGGCATTTCTGAGAGAATGACTTCTGACACACATTACAAATATATGGTTTCTCCCCAGTATGACAACGAGCATGAATATCTAAGGTGTGTTTCCTAGAAAAGGATTTTGTACATACATTGCAAGCATATGGTTTTTCTCCAGTATGAGAACGAGCATGAATGTCTAAGTGGTCTCTTCTAGAAAATGCTTTTGTACATACATTGCACACATATGGTTTTTCTCCAGTATGAGAACGAGCATGAATATCTAAGTGGTCTTTTCTAGAAAATGCTTTTGTACATACATTGCACACATATGGTTTTTCCCTAGTCTGTGTACAAAGATGAAGTATTAAGCTTTGTTTTAGAGAAAATGATTTGTTACACACATTACAGGTAAATGGTTTTTCTTCAGTGTGGGTAAGAAGATGAGCCCCTAAGGTGCTTTCAGAAAATGATTTCTTAGAAACACTACATGTAAATGGGCTTTCCTTATAGTCTATGGAACTTAAGTGATCCAATGTACTTTTTTCCATATCAACAACAAACAGAATTCTAATACACCTATCTTAATTTTTTTCAAGGTACTTTGTAGTGGAGATACTATTTTAAACGTATTTAAAATAGTATATTAGTTTACATCTCACTTTTTTTTTTATATAACAATTTTCATTTCAAGTATACATATATATATTCTTTTTTTTTTTTTAAATATTCTTGATTACGAGACTCATACCTTCAATAAGATAGTCCAACTATAAGACAGATGACAAAGATTAATCTTCATTTTTAGTTCTTTAACATGTTAATTAAAAATAATATGGACTTGCTTGTAAGATAAGATGTACTAGCTTAAAAATTCTCCCATAAAAGAACTTACACATTAAAATATTACAGTTTTACAAACATCTTCCAATGAAGTATAAAGTTCCTTGTATACAAAAATATCAATATAACATTCTGTTGAACTGTCAAGTACTGTTTATAGAGAAATGATCTAAGAGGTATGTAACCTGCAAAGTAATAAAGAAAAGGTATAGTACAAGTCTTATCTAAATGATTTCTTTTTTTTAAGGTACAGATGCATTATAGCCGCCAGGCTTTTTTCTCGCCAAACTTGGCGATTTTGTGTGGCAAACTTGGCAATTTTTGGGGCGATGACTAGTTTGCTGTATTTGCCCTAACTTTTAGGTGAATATGGAAGCTATTGGTGCACGTGATTTTTGACATCATTACCCGGCTACCTATGCAAATTTTCTGTTCTAAATATTCTTTTCGTTCAAGACTTGGATTAGTAGGTTGTCTCGTAGGTAGGTAAGTTATTTTTGGTATTTAGTTATGGCGGATGTTCTTATTTCGGTTTTAACTATTTGTAGCATTGTGAAGAAATATCAGGAAATTATTAGATCTGAGGTTGGATTTGCATTTCATTCAAAACGGCACGTTTGTGAGGATGGTGGAATTCCGAATTTCAGTTTTTTATGTATTTGGTTAAAGGGATTTAGTTAATTTAGTTATGACAAGTAAAGTTACTTCGGTTTTGAAATTGTTAATAAATATCAAAATATTCTAAATCAAACAAGAAGTTTTGGTTTGGAACATTTTGTTTTTGTTGTTATCATTTTGTGGGATTTAGTTAATTTAATTATGACGAGTAAATTATTTCTGTTTTGAAATTGTTAAAAAATATCAAAATATTCTAAATCATACAAGATGTTTGGGTTTGGAACATTTTGTTTTTGTTCTTATCATTTTCTGGGATTTAGTTAAGACGGGTGCAATTATTTCGTTTTTGAAATAGTTAAAATGTATCAGGATATTCTAAGTTAATTGGTTTGGAACATTTTTATTTTGTTCTTTGTACAAGGGGGGGTGAGGGGGAACCCCCCCTCACATGTTAGATTCTTCATAATATTACTGCTTATTAAAATGATATATATTGTGTTTACTCTGTTAACACATAAATATTACTAATCTGTTATTTTTTGAAAAATATAAAAAATGATGATTATTATGCTAATTTTATTTTAATAATACTTTAAATTGTTAATCTGTTGTTTCCTTTTAAAGTTTAGTTTTGTTAATGTGTTTCAAATATGCCACGTGACCGCCGCTATGTTGTTTTTGGTGATCTTTCGGAAAACACGCACCGCCGCCATGTTTTTCTACTTGGAGACTTTTCAAATTGTGCATTTTTCTGTTGGTCGCCAAAAAAACATGGCTGACAAGACCGGCGACTATAATGCATCTGTTCCTTTTTTAATTATTATTATTTGGGAGAAGCAAAGAATAAATTGGACACTGGTAAACTTTAGTGATTGTTTCAAATTAGTGCATAAAACATTTTATGTTATGTAATCTTTGACTTATTCAACTCGTTCTAAATAAAGAACATTATGTTTATGAAGTGTTGGAAACTGATTTGACAAATGAGTAAAATTTAAGAAGTCTTAACAATCCAAATTAATCTTATTACTGTTTCCAGGGATTTAGTAACTGTTTTATTTAAATAAAAGAAATTTCAATTTTGGTTCAGAAATATTTGTGAAGCTCTTAGAAAGTAAATTAAAAGAAATGTTACACATAATAGAAAACAATCATCATTCAGAGACAATCTTTAATGAAAAATTCATTGTGACATGAATTTAGGAGTTCAACTTTCATAAGTATTAAGATTTCCAAAGGTGAAGCAGGTACTGAGATTCCTAAGGAATTTTATTTAGTCATCAAAGATTCTGAAGGATGTCAGTTCTTTGTTTACTTTCGATTTAACTATAAGCCTTAACTATATTGAAAAATGAATAAAGCAACATTTAGTAGTTTTACACGTAGTAAATGACATATATAATACTCCTCTTTAAAAGAAAAATATTAAATATTTATGAAGCATTATTACCAGTTAGTCACTGAAAATAATTTTTAAAAATTAGGAACAGTCTTTCCTGGACTTTCCCATGTACACATAAAAGAAATTAGTTTAATATTGCAATATTTTGAGGACATATGATATTCTCTTATTTAGTTTGCACTATCCAATTACAAAATAATGGAATGTACTTAGATTAAAATTAATATATTTAATTTTAGGTAATAAGTGTGTAGACTATACTAGATAGATAAGATGTTAATTCTTATAACAAATTATTCTATGTATATTGCAGAAAACATAAAAGCAACAATTAAAATTGGTATTCAGAAAAAAATCTGATTTTTTCTCAATCTTAATGATGGCATACCATGTTGAATTAACTAGAAAAATAAGATTTTATTACCTACCATATCAGATTTTAACAACTCTCGAAACTGATTATAAAATTAACCCTTCTAATTTGTTGTCCTCTCCACCTTACTTTATGTAATTTTATGATTATGCATAATATGTCATGCCTGAGTGTTTCGCAATTGCTAATATTTAGACAATAAATATTATAAAAAATTACAAACATTAATATTTTTTTAATATATTTAGATAAATTAAGTCCAATAAATGAATCAAATTAATTTCTTTTACATATACACAGAAAAAAATTATCATTTCCTCAATTATTAACTGACAAAATAAAAATTATTTTAATTACAAAATTGCATTTAAAAATGAAATTTTTAAAAAATAGTATGTTGAAAATTTGGTATTTGGGCAAATCCCTAATCCATACATCAAAATCACACAGATTTCACCACAGAATCTTACATAATTTTTAAAAAAAATGGGCTATAATATTTAACACTAGTAACAGAATTAAACTTTGGAATGCATATTTATTCTGGTCTATTTAAAATTAATTTTCCTCTATATTCTAATATACTAAAGATTCTAAAAATATTAACCCTCCCTTTTGGGGCCTTAATAAATATTCATTTTTTATGATCAATTAGTATTCAATGACAACGATTTGCCTCTTTTTTCTATACTTTTGGGTATCAATAAAAGAATGATTTCATTGCAATATTAAATAATAAGTCTTATTATTTTGTATATGTAATACAAAATCAAATTATCATGTACTTGTAATCAAAAATAACATTCTCAAAAAAAAAAAAAAAAAACCAAATTAACAATTTCTCAGTTTAATATCTTTGAGTTCCTTGCTAATGGCGTATCTTTCTGACAAATACCATACACTCGGCCTATTATTCTTTATGAAATTTTTATTCACTAAACGTTTATCCCATTGATCTGAGCTGAGAATCTTATATATTTTGACATTTGAATCTTATATATTTAAAACATTAATACTAGAACACACAGTTTAACTTTGAAGTATATCACTTATCTACTTAAAATTACATTTTGTTTTCCATACTTGTCAAAACTTTTATAAACTGACATCTGAAAAACTTCATTACAAATATCGAGATTAGTGGATTTTTAAAAGCACAAGTAATTGTGAAAACTAATTGTAAATATTAAATGTTTCATACATTCTTTATATGTAATAAAACATATTAGATAATTTTTAAATAAAATATCATTTTAGAACACAAGTCTAACCTAAATTTCTATTTTAATATATATTTAGCCTTATCAATAAAATATTTTAAAATTATTAAACTGACTCACTTAGCTCTAATTATTAAGAAAATTGATATTTTTTCAGTATTCCAAATTTTTTAAAAAGTATTACTTACGGCTATAACTCTTCTTTTACTTTTAAACACATTTATTTTATAACACAATACAAAGATTAAGTAGGGATATTTACAGGATAAAGTTGTAGAGTACAATTCACAATAAATATAAAATTACTCTTGTAGTAACAACACACTAGATAACGTGTTATTAAGTCTATGGTAGTAAACGATGTGAACTTTCGTGTTTTCTCCGGAAGTTTACTAAGCGGTATTGATCACTGATTGGTCGAATTCAAAAGACCGCCCAGAATAGAATATATCGATACATTTCGATTTGGAACTGTCAATCGTCAATAGAATACCGGAAAAGAGCAGATTAGTAACGATTATTATTAATTTGCTGACAACGGAAAATAATAATTTTTTTTATTTACCTTGCAGGAAAAATTTCCAAGTGAAGGTAAATTTTCTGAGGACTCCTTTCACGTCAAATTTGTTTTCTCCAAATTTAGGTGCTTGATTCCATTTATTTTGTTGATTGTATCATTTTCTAAAAGTCTTTGTAGTAATAAACAATTATAAGTTATAAGTATAATTATTTTATTTCTTTATTGTTTATTTTTCTGTTCTATGTGCAATACATGTGGTATTTTTTAGGGAAGGTACGAAGTTTAAGGCACTGGTGACAAAATACAAACTTGTACTCTTACTACGAAATACAGAAGAAAAATATATATATATATGCTTTGTCTGTAGAATATACTCTGTAGAATAACTTACGGAGGCCTACGAGGGTATGGTGCAACTGGATTCTGTGAGCCGAGCGCTCTAATCCAGTAAGCATAAAAGAGACAACGAGCGCAATAATGAACAGCTAAAAGAGAAAAGAGATAGTATGATGTATTCGTGAGTTCAAAACACAAAAATCTAGAGAGTAGAAAGTTTAGAGATAGAAAACACAAAATATTTTTCTGGCGACGGACATCATTGCACGGGCGTTGTCCTGTTGGAACATTTCATTTCCAGGTGGAAAAACAGAAGCCATGTAAGGATGCAACTGATCCGCAATGATGTTCAGATACCCTGTAGCATTCATGGTCTGCTCTACCACCACCACGGGTCAAAGAGACGCAAAAGAGAACGTCTCCCAAAGCCTAATACCGCCTACTGTACGGCCTAATAATGACCTACTGTATACTGAAGGAGCAACTGTTCGCCTGGAAGACGAAAGTATCTGGACACGGTCGTTGGCGTGGTGAACGACAAACCGTGATTCATCTGACCAGGCAACTCTCTCTCACTGATCCATGTACCAGTCGCGATGCTCGGGGACCCAGCGTAGGTGCAGTTGGCGATGACGCTTGGTCAGCAAAGGCACACGAGTGGGACGTTTGCTGCGTAGCCCCCTATCCAACAGTGTCCGCTAAACAGTGTGCTCCGATACTAATCTACTTGGCCCAGCATTACACTGGGTTGTCAGCTGAGCCACTGTCTGACTCGACTCAGGTTTTGCTTCCCCATGCGAGACAGTCTCAGACGACCTTTTTCTTGGATAGCGTGTGGATGTCCAACATCCTGTCCGTCTACTGCTGGTTTCACCATCATTCATCCACTTTGCATAAGTATTAACAACTGTAGATAGCGAACAACCCACGAGTCGTGCAGTTTCGGAAGTACTTGTTCCGAGTCATTACAATCTGCCCTCTGTCGAAATCGTTTAGATCCGCAGCCTTTCCCATGACACACAGAAGTAAGTGAAAGAAGGATTCTTCAGACTCTCCAGCTGCAGTTTAATACCACTTCCACCTGATAACGTGCCTTCCACGTCATCCAGGCGAGTTCATTGCAAAATGTAGGGTAGTCATAATGGTTTGGCTCTTGAGTGTAATACATACATACATATATATATATATATATATATATGTAGAATGTCCATATAATTTAAAAATACTGTAGTCATCACAGTAAAGCAATTATTAAATGGAGTAGCCGAGTAAATGGATGCAGACGTTCACTTACAAAAAGACTTTTATTTTGAACATAAAATGACACTCAACACACAAATCCTCATTGAGAAAAAGAACATAAAACACACAAATATTTTGAAGATATTGTTTACATCGCGATCTTAAAGGAAAAAGCAACGAAATCTGTGTGCCAGACCTTTTATTAACTATTAGAAGGGGTGTGGCTCCAGGAATGATGTCATTCCGGAAACCATGCAATGATGTCTCTTTAATTATTTCTAGTTTATTCTAGAATATATAGGTCTTCTACAATACCCGGAAAAAAATGAATCGAGTGGGCTGCCATTATAAATTCAAGCTGACAGGAAATGAGTGTTTGCCGCCATTAATATGAAAAATGTGAATTTAGAATTTGTTAAGAGGAAATGTGGATTTTCAGTGGAAAGCCGAAAACTTTTAAATTAGTATTTTACTATAATAGAATTTTACTATTACACACACATTCGCCCATAGAAATATATATAGTATTACAAATATTCTTTGATAGAAAATTGTAAATTCCTAAATTATTATACTGAATGACATTTTTCCAGAATAATTTTTTCATCTTTAAAAATCTGATTATTTAGTGCCCATTATAGACAACATGATGTAGAGCTTATAATGGCAAAAACTAATTTTAAAAACTTAAATCAAAAACTAAAAAAGATGAAAATAAAAATATTGGCAATTAAAAATAACAAACAAATAGAAAATCAAAATTAAAACTCGTCAAAAAAGTAAACAAAATATCAGAAATGATGCAAAAAATTAATTTAAAAATTTAAAACAACAAAAACAAACAAAAATGATAATATAAAATCTATAATTCAAGTAACAAAACATACAAAGGAAAAAATAACTCAATATTATCAAAATTGTACATAAAATAATGCAAAAAATGCCCAAGATACAAACAAAATTACTTGAATAGTTTTAGTTTATATATTAGTGATTAGATAGCATTAGTAAACCATGTAATTTTATGTAATCCACTGAAACCCCTCAAAATTAAATATTTACCAAATTAAAATTTACAAAAAAATATTTACAAAATTAAATATTTGAACACATTACACTACACCCCATCCCCAAAAACGTAATTTTCAGATATCAAATGGTAACAGATCAAACACTGAAATTTGCTTTTTAAAATTGAAGGATGTTTAGCAGATTCCAAAAAGTCTTACTTATTCAAGAATTTTAATGTTTATGATCCCATTTAACCCATCCACCGGCCAACCTGTCCACCTTTTCCCTTTCTAAACAGTCACCCTTTTCGTAAATTCCAGACGGAACTTACCGTAACATACTAGAGTTGCTGGTTTAAAAGTTGTCAGGCTACTTTTAAATTATTTTCCCTGCAAGGTAAAGGAGTTCTGTTACGCAAAATTAGTTTCTTTCATTTATTATCACTTTGCAATACTTTTTTTCCTTAAAAGTGTGTTATACGAGTGCCAACGAGAAGGGGTCGACAGGTCCGTTTTCGAACAGGAATTCGCTGTCGAACCCCCGTCGACGAGTCCTTTCAATGGGTTAAGGTTTAATAATTAGTCAGACTATTTTCTATATCATGGTTATGCTGTATTACTACTCTTCATTTTTGGGAATAGTTGCATTATAGACGTTGGTCCCAACCGCCATGTTTTTTTTGGCGACCAACAGAAAATCGCATGTTTTGAAAAATCACCAAGTAGAAAATCATGACGACAGTACACGTTTTATAAAAAAAAAAAAAAAAAAAAAAAAAAAAAAAAAAAAATTAAAAAAAAAATTGCAGCGGTCACATAACATATTTCAAATACAACATTAACAAGATGAATAACAGATTAGTAATATTTATGATATATATCAACAGAATAAACACAATATATAGCATTTAAATAAACACTAATATTATAAAAATCTAACATGTGAGGGGGGGTTACCCCCTTGTATAAAAAGAAATGCAATATAAATTTAATAACAGATGGAAATTGGAAAGGGTAGCACCATAAACATTCTTCAACACTCCTACCTCCCTTAAAAAAACTTTGAAATAATTCTTTTTTACTGAATATGAAGAAAACAAATCGGAATACTGTTGTTCCCACACATTTGAAGTTTAGAATGAAATGCAAAACCCACCTCACACCTAAGAATATCCTGATACTTTTTAACAATTTGAAAAATAGTAAGAACAAAATAACTTCACCCGCCATAGCTAAATTAACTAAATCCCAGAAAATAAGAATGAAAACAAAAATGTTCCAAACCAAAGCATCTTGTTTGATTTAGAATATACTGATGCTTTTTAACAATTTCAATAATAGTAAGAACTGAAATAACTTCACCCGTCATAACTAAATTAACTAAATCTCAGAAAATGATAAAAACAAAAAAGAAAAAATGCAACCTGACCTAGGGGACTGTAAACTAAGAGAACAGCTCAGATGCAAATTTCTCGAATAGTGCCGTTTACTGATGTCAGAAATCATGTGCACCAATGGGGTGAAAGAACACATTAGAGCTGCCATACCCGTGACCTTCGAGAACCAGGCCCCACAACTGTATTGTGATGTCACTTAAGTGAGATTTCCCCCGTATAAACAAACTAATCCAAATCCCAAGAGCAGTACGGAAAATAGGGGCATTTACGTATTTTTATGCTTAAATTTATATTATAACTTAACATTTTAGTAAAGGATTTCACGAAAAAGGTTAATGGTTAAAAAGAATTTTATCGTGCTATTTATAGAAAATTTTAAACAAGCCAAGTATTTATAAATGAACACAGTATTACTTTAAGCATAATAAAAAAATAAGAAATTAAAATGCGAATTTAAAAACTTTTTTAAATTAACACACTGTGAAATATATTAGTTTAACCATAAAAATTATTTTGTCAATTCTTCTCTGAATATTTGCTACCAACTGTAAAATTAAGTGAAAAAAAAAGGAAAATTTTCATAAAGAAAATAACAGTACAACTAATTTTCAATTATTTTATTTCAGTGACACACAAGAAGTCATACAGAAATCATTTATTCAATTTGTTTTAACATACGTTAGAGCAAAAAATATTTTTACACACAAAACATTTTATTTAAAGGGAATTATGACAATGTTCCCAGTTTTCTTTTCGAAGATTTACATTTCTTAGAATGAGAGGCTAGAATTGCATCTGAGTTTTTTTTCTTACAAAAATTATTTAACAATATATTTGTCACAGCTCATACAATTTTTTTTACAATTAAAGTGGATGCATGAGAATTTTCCCAAAACACATCTGTTTGAAGTAAGTCCCTCTCTTCTAATACCGATATTGTAAATTCAGTAGCTACATAACGATGATTCTGCATTTTAAGAAAGTCTAGTTCATTGTGAAAGCATAATTTATTTATAATAATGTAATTATACATTACTGCATTTACAATATGTTTGCGAGGAAACATTAGCCGGCCTCTATCTAAATTTTTTAAAAAGTCATACTCAACATTAATATTATGAGTTTTATCTAGCAGATGCAATTCTTTACATGACATACAAGATTCTTTTTTCAAAACGGAATATAGACAATAACCTGCTATATAAATGATAACTGGAAAGTAGGGCTTTGCATTTTTAATATCTAATGGTAGTACACATATATCAGCATTGATATTTAAGAAATCACTATTTTCAAAATCCCCAGTTTCAATTAAAAAATCTTTTATTTCAATTTCACCAAAAGCTTTAGTTTGTAGTGTTAGTTTTATTGCTGACTGCAATCTTAATTTGCTTTCACATTCAAACAGCTGTTGTAATATATTATATTGGCAACTTGCTAATTGCCTATAAAAGTCAAACCTAGCCTTTAAATCATCTGTTTGAAACTTTCCAGGTAAAATAAAATCAATATTTAATTCTTCTTTACAGTATTTGCTGATTTGAATAATGCCATTAACAGAACTTTTAGAGCTGCTTGCGTTTCTTTAGAAAACATACCTGTTGTGCAACACATCTTATCCCATTCATCTAGCCAATTCAAAAATTTGTCTAGAAAAATCATTTTGATATCACTTTCACTGAATGTTAATGGGGTTTGGTAGTCATTATTTAATCTAGATCCTTTACTTATAAATTTGACATTAAATATATACCACCAAGTAAGAATTATTGTGATAAAATTTGAGGTGTCTTTGTAATGGCTTAATTTATGTTTATCGCCAAGTTCAATCAATGCCTGAACAACAAATTCATTAAATTTTTGTAAAACCAAATTAACATTTTGCCTCTCTAGATTTGTAGGGAAAAGTGCCTTAAAGCTTAATTTATATCCAAATTTAATTAATGAGTTACATTCTATTTCTTGTAGATCTTTTAGTGTATTTAAACATGCTGTTTTAAAATTGTGAGGATTGTTTATATTAAAACCTTCATCAAAATCTGGGTAGTAAAAACATTTTTCAGAATATTTTTTGATTTAGCCAGTTGTTTCTAATGCATTTCAAAACATGAACACTATCAATAAGGTAAAATAGTGGCCTTTTGCTGTCTAGAGGGTGAGGATACACAAACTCAAAAAATTTTGCTGGAGAAGTAAAATTTGACATAGCTTTTAGATTAATAGAATTGTTATCTGTAATGACGCATAAAACATTAAAGCCTATTTCATCTAAACCTACAATTATTTTTTTGAGGAACAAATGCTACTCATCAGCCGTCAAAGTTTTAACAGGTAAGACATGAACAACATCCTTAAATATTTGATAGAACGCTTTTAATCATAAAAACATGAGCACTTGAAGCACAAGAATTAGTATTATAGCTTATACCTACGATATTACCTCCCTTATATTCAACATATTCTTTTAAATGGATCTCATCCAACATTAATATTACAAGTGTATCACAATTTTCTATGAGTGAAAAATTTTCCAGATATAATGCAAAAAGTTACAGTTAAATTGCTCTTTGGATTTTGAATGCCATTTTGGTAAGGAATATTTATAATGTTTGATTTTCTTATAAATCGATATGCCTGTGGAGCAATAGTGTGCAGTAAAGTTGAAAAAATTAAAGTTTCGGATCAGTATCTAAATGCATGTTTACTCTCACAAAGAAATGAAATCTGCTCAATCAAAAGCTTAATCATATCATTATTAATTATATCCTTACCTTCCAAAGAGTGTAAAGCATTAATGATACTACAAATAATAGGATTTCCTCCATTTTTATTACCTAACTTACCCAATGCATTAAGAATATCAGTTAACTTATTTAAATTATTAATAGGGAAAGGAAAAGGAAATTTGTCTAACTTACTTAGTTCCAGATCTCCATCAAAAATCCTAATTTCCAGTTTATCATTAATAACAGCGGAATATTTAATTTTGGGTGCAGGATGAGAAGTCACACAAATTATCATTACCGATGACTCACATTCAATAACTGTCCAGTTTTTATCTAAACTTTTGGAGCATTCCATGAGTTCTTTAATCGAAGTAAAAGTTCTTGATTTATCATACTCTCTTTTATATTCGCAACTATCTTTAACAGCTCTCTGTATTAATTCCTCTTCAATTTTTGCCCTTTTATCATCTCTGCTTTCTCTAGCTAATTTATTACAAAAGTGATACGATGGAAGATTAGGAAACTGAGAAGGAACAGCACCAGGAGACAGTCTATTAAAAGAAAAAGATGATTTACATTTAAGTACATTTCAAAGAATGTGATATAAAAACTATATTATCATACATTAGTTAAAATTCCTTAAAAACAAACCTATAAATTTATGAAATAAATGAATAATATGATATAATGTGATATGTGATAAATAAATAATATGACATAAAAACTATATTATCATACATTAGTTCCTTAAAAACAAATCTATAAATTTATGGAATAAATAAAAAATCTGGTAAAATTATTGATTTTTCTAGATAGTAAAATCATATATTTTTTAAAGGCACAATCTCCAGTTTTCATAATCTAAATTACAAAGGATAAACAATCCATATTAACTTTCAAAACATATGACACAATAATACTTGAGGTATATTTAAAATATAATCTATTTTATTTACCTTCTAATTTTCAAGGGAGCTGCTATCACATGTTCAGTTTTTTCATCAACACCTTTAGCAGAAGTCAGAAAATCGGAATCTGTGAAGTGTAGTTCACAAACCTTAACAGAAAGAAAAATTAATTGATTATATGCATAAAATATATTGTATGCTTATATTAATAACTTAATATAAAATATTATAACAGGCATGAAAACAAGTCATAGGCTTGAAAATACTGATTTTACTGACCAAAATTGAAGAATTGAGGACCAAAATACTGATTTTTAAAACTACTGACCAAATTCAGTACAGTAATTGACAAATAAAAAGTTAAATTTTCGCACAACTACAGTGAAGTTCTAAGATGTGATATGGTCAAGACTCATAAAACCAAAATATATTTGAAAGGAAGGGGGTGATAAAATACAAAAACATGCGAAAAACTAACTTTTCATCAAACGATGACTTCAATGGCTAAATTCTAAAAACTGCACAATACTGACCTATCTTAAAAAATACTGACAATTTTTTTATCTCTGATATATGTAAATAACTTATACAAATATTGCTTAATATAGAGAAACATATTCTAATATTAGCTTAATGTAAAATACCACTTTATGTTTTGGTTTGGTTTTGATCAGGAAGGCTAACTTATGTTAATATTAATTTATGGTTATTACAAACACACACAATTATAAAGATATGAATAAAACTTTCAACAGCAAATGGACAAAGTTTAGAAGTAAAATAATAGTAAATTAACTTACCCTGCTATATTTTGAAGGGGTAAAATTCTCTCGCTTAATAGCAACTATCCACTTTTTTGACAATTCTTGAACTTTTGGGAAGCTGTAAACTTTAAACTTCGGTCTGTTTTTATAATTAGTGTTGCACAATGGTACAACACATGGACTATGCATTGTAAATTAAAAATAATCCATTTTTTCTAGATTGTAAGCGAAATTGCAAGTGCTAGTAAAGCACATGCACAGAAATCCGCCGGAGTATATCTCTCAAAGTATCCCACAGGTGCAGTTAGTGGATCTCGCTGAGCTGACGTCACAGCTAGGGAGAGATTCAGTTATGAGGCCTGGTTCTCGAAGGTCACGCCATACCCCACCACCAAATACACCAACTTACTCATCCCCCCATTAAATCGCCAAAAGATTGCCAAATTTGACGACAAAAAACATGGCGTCTGTAATGCATCTGTACGTCTCCCATTTTAAGTATATGTAGTTTTACATTTAACAAACAATTGATAATAAATAACATAATAGAGTAATAAGAAGTATATAATATCTGGTTAAAACTTTATAATTAAATAGGATGTAAAATTTGATTATCATTTAAATTTTTTAAAAAATTAAATTTTTTTAAAAATATTTTTATTTAAACTGGTAAGCAGTTAAATATGGGCCGCAATAGTTTTTTCATTTCTTTTTTAGTTGCTTTATTTGAGTCTTTCTTATTACTAGATTAAATATGAATTCTGTATTTTTATATAAGATTTTGTTTGGTGCATTTTAATATAAGATTTTATAATGTTGATTTTTATAATTTATAATAGGTAAACATTTGAAGGTAATTACCTCCCATATTCAACCTTACTGAAAACTTTAAAACGTAGAAATAGCTGGGGCAAAAAATATTTGATAAAAAAAACTTACCACTCTTAAAATATTCAATGAAAGTTTGCCTTGTTACATCTTTCTGTTTCTTGTCACTTCAGCAACACAAAGACCACTCTTTTACATAAGGCTCTCTACATTGAATATACAGTCTGATCAGTTATGTGGTCAGCTTGGTTCAGAAAAATCAGACCCTGTAAGTGGGGTGACCCTATATGCGGAACAATACAACCTTATTAAATTATGGCAGGATTATATTCACCTAATAAACAAATAATTATACTTTTAAGAACATTTTAAAAATTATTTCAAGTTTAAAACTACAGTAAAAATATGCAATATTTTATTAGCTTACCTTACCAATCAAAGTACAGCCCATGTACATACATACATTCATGTTTAATGTATTTAAAAATAATCAGATATATGTTTGCTTCCTTTTGTTGGTTGTTAACCTAACTTTTTCTAAGTCCCTCAAAGCTTTTAAATGATTATCTGCTGCTTCGGAATAAGTAAAACAACACTTGAGTCATGTACGAGAGAGATAACTTCAACCCATAAACAGACAGATGTCCACTTGTTATCAGGAGGGGGGAGGGAAAACTGAGAGAGGTGGAAAACTCGACGATGAGTCTACACAAACAAGAAAGGGAAGAAAGACAGGAAAATAAAGACTTCAATTATGGTCCACTCCAAATTCGCACTGACTTCTTAAAAAAAAAAAAGGAAACTCATTGAAAACAGGAAATTGACCATATAATAAAATGACTGTATAAGCGATGCGCTTTAACACGTGTTCCCTATTAAGTTAGATGGGAATTTAGAAAACTGACTATATAAGTGGGTGACCCTATAGCTGGTACTGACTGTATTTTGTATTCCATTTAATCCTTACTTTCAATAACTTGACACTGTTTATTTCAAGGCCACAGACAAGGGGGGAGGGATTTAGGAGACTGGTCCTCCTTCGAAATTCTAAAAAAACAGTTTTATGGAAAGAAAATGAATCATTTGTTTGGTTGTATCATCTTCCTAACTGTACATAGACAACAGTGTGTTTAGAACAATGCTTTTAGTGACGTTGAATTAAAAAGAAGGGGCTAATTTTATTCGACAAGAAAGAGCAGGTTGACTAGCACTCATTGCAACTTATCACAATATTGATGCACAATCGGAAGAAATTGTGAAAATTTTTTATAAATCTTCAACGAGAGCATATTTTATAATATACATGTAAAAAATTTAAACATGTTCATTTTCTTTCAAATTTATTCTTGTTTGGCTATACTTTTGTTTTAAAAATTAGAATTTACTATCACATATAATTTATACCTTTTCAATTTAAATTTTACTATTAAATTCATTAGGCAGTTACATCATTGCTTATTTTAGGCTTTAAATTTGTGTATTATATCCTTTTTTAATCATTTTGACATTTTAAAACCATATTGTATTATGATATTCATTAGGGGTATACATACATTAGAAAACGTGTCATTTTTTTTTTTTTTTTTTTTTTTTTTGAAGTATCATTCACAAAAAATCAATACCTTTCCTCTTGGTTCCCCCCCGAATATAAATTCTGGCACCGGTCCTGGTTTATTTATTTATTTTTAAATCAACAGTTTTCTGTAAATTAAGTACATTATAGGTTACAATATAATATACTTTTTATATATAAGAAAATATTGCATTAGCTTAGATTATAAAATTAGAATAATTATACGCTATAGAAAATTTGAATATATATTATCCATCACATATTATTCGTTTATAGTACACAACATAAACTTCATAAAAAGAACATTCATGACTTTTCTTCTATTTTTACTAATTTATTTGTGATATAGGCATTTCCTTACATTTTACTGCAAATCATGATGCTTGATGCTATCATTATGTTCAGTATTCTGATTAAAAAAAACAATTGTAACAAACCAAATAGTAAATTACACTTGTTACTACCTAGATTATTTATTTGAACTTATTAGTAAATTATGCTGTCATTTTTTAAATGACATATTTTTATATTAATGTTTTTATTTATTTTTACTTAGTTGAGAATTTCATTCTTTTCTTAGTTATGATATTATGCATTAAATAGTCATTCAGAAATTTTTGGATTGAAATTATTATATTAGCACAGATAAAAGATTTGCTGTTCGGTAAAACTTGAGTTTGATCTCTTGATAGTTCATATAACTGTGGTGGAAAAAGTATAATATAAAATTGGACCTTTCTCAGATAGCCTAATTCAGCTTAATCTCAAGTGCAACATTTTTCTTGTCTTAAGAGAAAAAAAAAAAAAAAAAAATTAAGGTTAAACTTCTGAGTAAAATTTACCAACACATATATTATGGAAATAGTTTAAATGTCAATGCAAGTTTACATGCCAATGTGGACATTTAATTAAACTTGCATTCACATTTATACTATAAAATATTAAGTTTAAATATTAGTTATACGCAGATAAAAATGAACACATATGTCAATAACTTACAAATTTAAATTCTTACCTTAGTTGGTTGATTGATTGAAGTTTAGTGGCGCTAAATCCTTTAGGGACAAACTGCGCCAAACAAGATGTGGAAATAAACTAAAGACGAAATTTTGAGAAAAAATAAAATGACAGGTTCTAAAACAGATTAAAATAACAAAAAAAAAAAAAAATACATTCAACACAAAACATGTATAAATTTGAGTTATGTACAAATAAGCAAGAATTGAAAAATTAAGAATTTAAGTTATTAAATTAAAAATTTATAAAAAAAAATGAAAAAAATTGAAAATTGAAAGATTAAAAATTGAATATTAGAAAATTGGAGAAAAAAAATCAGATTTCGAAGTAAAAACCAATACGATGAAGAAAGGGGAACAAATTTGGATGTGGAGTTTCCCCGATGATCGAATCAAGATTCAGCGATGGATTTCCAAAATATTTTATACACATTGATCTAAGACAAACCATGGATGTTAAAATATGTGCAACGGTGAATTCTTACTTTAGAATTCTTTTTAAATTTGATTGATGACAGATATAGTTTCTTGAGAAATTGTACAACAAATTTTCTCAAGATACGGAAAACCTTAATGTCCAGTTAGTTTTGGTAATGTCCAACCAGACAAAAAATGATTCTTCATCATTGATATTTGCAGTGGCTGACAGCAATAGTCTTATCCTTAATTGAAAATTTAGTGTATGTATTTGAAATTAGTCTTCGGGGTTGTACCCACACTGCTCTAGATACAAGCCTGTGGTGCTGTTCTTTCACTATTCTCTGCCAGTAGACAAGGACGACGTTTGCAAACTTTTGTGGGTACTCTCCTAAGAGGGGTCAGTCTCATGAGAGGTAATGTTTGTTTAACTCCCTTACCTCTAAGAGAACCTTTACCTCTCTAGGAGAGGTCATTTTTACCCCTAAGAGAAGGAGAGTCTATTAGGGAGCTAAGGAAAATAAAAGTTGAGATCATTCCTTTGTGAGGGAGGTATTGTTTGATTACATCAGATTCCTCCTAGGTCAAAAAATTTTAAACCCCCTCCCCCTTAAAAAAAAAAATAAATAAAAATAAAAAATTAAGTGAGAATTTTTTTTAATTATACAATTTTAAACAAACAACAAAAAAAAAACACAAGTAAAATACTTTTATAAGTGTTTTTCTCTTTTCTAACCTCTTGCCTTATGAATCGAGTGACGATTGAGTGTGCCACTTTCGATGAAAGCTTTTCTCATACATCATGACCAGAAGCAGTTTCATCACTAACTCAATTTTGCACACTTTTTTTTAAAGAACAAACACCAATGCTATCTTCAGATGTATCCAAATCAATATCTGTTTCAGTTTCTAAGGTGTCATTAGGACACTTTACAGCACTGTTATTAGTATCCATTTTCCTTTTTGCTATTAGGTTAAATTTTTAAATTTTTTAAAGAATTTTTTAAGCACCAATAGTTACAGGGTTCCCACTCTTTTTACAGAACAAAAATGAAGGATTTTCTAAGGATCAAAGTAATTTTTTATAAGGACCTACTTGAAATACACGACATAACGACATAAACCCTACTTCGTGAGGAACCTATTTTAATGATTATGAACCAGACAAGACATGTTCAATAAATGCCTTACAATATTTCAGAATTTTTAAAAATGCCTAAAAATTAATAAGATAAATCTATTTGACAAAAACTAATTTTGAAAAAAGTTTTTGGTGATCAAACTAAAAATAAGTTGTGAATAAACTACAATATTATAAACAGTACTTTCTCAGATTTCAAAATGACTCTGATATATATATATATATATATGTCTGTGTGTATAGTGACTAATTATACCCAATATTGCCTGGGAAAGAAGAAAATTTTAGGCTTTTCTATCACGTTCAATGCAAGGAAAATTAAACTTCCATAATTAATTGAAATATCTACGCCCCATACTCCATGCTTCGTTGAATTAAAATCTGCATGACTATTGCTATTATAAAAGGGCAGCTGACTTTATTCTTTAAATCTCTTCAGTATGCGAAAGATTATTTACTTGTCAAATAAATTTTCTAGTTTATGACCATAAAAATATTAATAAACTAATAGTATTTTCATAATTTTTTAAGAATATCAAGGTAAGGAATTCTGAATTCTACAGTAATACACTGAAAACGTATATGTATTTGATGATTTTCTCTATTATTAATACTGCACTTTTGGCTAGAAAATGTAAAAGAATGTTATGAACATAAACAAATATTTTATATATTCTTAATATATATATTCTTTGAGCAGAACTCATCACCTATACTGGCATTCTTAGAACTGGCTTTGGGCAAATACAACTCTGAACTTACAAAACTAGAAAGTTAGGAGAATACGGCTAAAACGGATAGGAAGTGAAGAAAGTGGATCATGTCAATGGAGAAATTGATTGCATTCTAATTTTAAGTACCTTTGATAAAAATTAAGTAGTTTTAAGGGCCCTTAAAAATGAAAACTAAAATTAAGGAGTTCTTAAGGACTTTTAAGGACCGTGAGTTAATTATTTATTACATATAATATAATACTCTATTGCAATTACACCTACGAATAAACGACCAACTTTTACATTGAAACTGTAACAGACAATAACATAAAAACAAAAAGTTTATCGCCTAAAAACAATAACATGTCTAATATGAGCTTTTCCACTTTTGGTCAGACTGAATCATCATGTGTGTGATACGGGGTTCTCATTTTAGTCTCCCTCATTTAGTCATAATCACGTCTCCCATACATTGTTTTCAGGCAAAGGGTTATAAAAGAAAAATATGTTTAAAGTCAAAAAATTTTCTAAACATCACACTTTTAAAATAACTAGATTCAAAAGGCTAACTACATAATTTATACAATACCTATAAATTAATGACAGACACATAATTTATGTTTAAAAAAACATTTATTTATATTTTTCTAAAAAATTTCTTCATAACAATTACTTTGTGTTTTCTACACCAGTATGAGAACGAATGTGAACCTTTAAGTAAGAACAAGTAGAGAATGCTTTATTACAAACACTGCAAGCATATTGTTTCTCGTCACTATGAGAACGAAGATGGATGTTAAAATAAGAACTACTCGAAAATGCTTCATTGCATATCATGCAAACATAAGTTTTCTTTGCACTGTGGGCACGAATGTGAGCTTTTAAATCGGAACTACTGATGAATGCTTTCTCACAAATAGTGCATTTGTACGGTTTCTCGCCAGTGTGAGAACGGAGATGGACTTTGAGGTATGAACTAGTTGAGAAGGCTTTGTTACACACGCTGCAAACATGTCGTTTTTCTCCAGTGTGAGAACGAACGTGAACATCTAAGCTACCTTTATGAGAGAATGACTTGTGACAAACATCGCAAGAAAATGGTTTTTCCCCAGTGTGGGTACGAAAATGAACATGAAGGTGATATTTTTGAGAAAATGCTTTATTGCAAACATCACAAACATATGGCTTCTCCCCAGTGTGAGAACGAAAATGAACACTGAGGTGATCTTTTTTAGAAAATGTTTTGTCACAAACAGTACAAGCAAACGGTTTTTCTCCAGAGTGAGAACGAACATGAACATCCAAGTTGCCTTTTTGAGAGAATGATTTGTGACAAACATCGCAAGCAAATGGGGCTGTCCCGTTGTGAGAACGAAGATGAATATCTAACTGGCCTTTTCGAGAGAATGCAACATTGCAAACATCACAAACATATGGCTTCTCCCCAGTATGAGAACGAAAATGAACATTGAGGTGATAATTTCTCGAAAATGTTTTGTCACAAACAGTACAAGCAAACGGTTTTTCTCCAGTATGTGAACGAAGAAGATTTACGCTGTGTGTTTGAGAGAATGTTTTTTTACTAGCACTGTACGCAAAAGGTTTCTCATCACTATGAGAGAGAAGATGGTGATCCAAGTTGCATTTGTCAGAAAACTTTTTATCACATATATTACAAACTAAACATCTTTCCTTAGTGTCTAATGTATTGTTATCCATATCAAAACAAAATGTTTATAAAATATTCCTTCTTCATTTATTTTAATATAACTTTTGTAAATACTGCAAAGTATTCTTAATTCATATCATCTTCACAATAAAACAATTTTTATTTCTAGTAGTTAAATTTTAATAATAATAATTGCTTTTGACTTATATGTCTGATAGGCACAGTGTCTTGAACAAAATGGTATAAAAACTATCTTCATTTATATTTCTTAATATTTTAACTAGTCCGATATTTTCAATTTTGAGAGTAAGTATCAGAAATTTTTAATTTTCTATTGATGAACTTCTTTAACAAATTGTCTTACTGTAGGATACAGATCTTCATTTCTATTTCTTATTAGTTGTTAACTAATACAAGTTTGTAGTACCGCTGCTCAAAACTTATTATTCATGAAAACTATAACTGTTCTGATATTCTCAATTTTGAAAGGATGTATTAAGATAATTTTCTATTAAGGTTCTACAGATGTACAAACCTCTTCTACAACTTCCATGAGGACAACTGCCACAAACTAATTGCAGAGAAATAATATAACCTGAAAAATAATAGAGATAAATGTAAGTACAAATATATATATATATATATATATATATATATATATATATATATATATATATGTAATGAGATGGACTTCTCGATGGGTGGTTGCATTCATGGCCATAAAAATGATACTGTTTTAACTGAAGACCTTTATTAGGATTACGTTGGAGGATGGGTTCCCACTTCATCTTAGGGACAGGACAAACTGAAGAGTCAGCTAGCATGAAGTTCTATGTACAAGACACATAACACCTGGGTCAACATCTGTGGGAAAATATCTCTAGAAAAATCTGTCTCTGACAGCGTGCATCTCCTTTTTGTTTGGAAATTACCTAAATGGTCCGCTAGGGTCATGTAGAGTTATAATGGGTCAGGTCCCTTCTCTGAGGGTGTCAAAGGTAGCCCCAGTGGTCAATTTAGGTTAGGAGTTAGAGAGGGGAATGGAAAATGATGAAGGAATTTTCAGCCCTGGATTTAAGTTTTGAAAATCCCTGAGAATCTTCTTACATATATATATATATAGAGAGAGAGAGAAGGAGAGAGTAAACTACAAATTTTATCTGAGTTCTTTTGTTAGGAAAAAAATGATAAGATGCAATGTTGAGTGTGTTCAGGGAGAAACCATATAGAAATTTTTTTGCCATTCGTAATTTCTTCTCTCATAAATTTACGCTATTTAAAATAGTTTCTTTCAATTCTTTTGTATATTAACTTTACATATATTTTGTTAATAAAGTTATGAATTTTAATATAAACAGATAAAATCCCAATTCTTTTAAAACTTAAAAAAAATTTCTGTCTTTGGGGTGTTCGGAATGCAAGATTAAACAGAGGATTAATTTATTTTGGGAAATTATAAAAAAAAGTATGACAACTGTGGTGTTTTTGCTTTTTTGCATCTTTTATTTATATTTAAATAATCCATTCTGATATATTAACTGAAATTTGCCCATTATTATTTTAAAGATCAAATTTGTCTATGATATATTCATTTCTTTGTTAACATTATACTTCATTACAAATATATTCTGCATCTAATACTTTGTAATCCATTCTGATTTTTTTTTTCCTAAGCTTCAGTTGCTCCATTTTCTGAATACAGTGAAACTTCTTCGAGCAGCCACCCTTCTAAATGGCCAATTTTTCATGGCACAGATTTTACGACCCATAGACCTAATGATAAATAACCTGTATCAGCGGCCATCCGACCCCTCTAAATGGCCACCCAGTGGGATTGTTCCTTTCATATTTTGGGAAATTCTACTCACTCAGTGCTTTAATTTTGAGCAGGAAAACCTCAAAGTTAGTTTTATGATCAGATATAAGACCCAGGAATAATTTGCGAAGTCCATTCCCACAGTCCCGCCCTTTCTTAGAAGCATTAAATCTGTTATCTCTTTTGTATTCTACCCACACCTTTCAGATAAGGAATCCCTATTGCACCACATTAAAAACTGAGGGAGGAACTGGTCAATCAGGTGTTGAAGGTGTCCCGGGGCCTTTGTTTGGAATTCCAACCAGTACAGTAAAGGAAGAATGGCACCTCCCTCAGCAAAAATGTCATCCACGTCAGTTTCATTTCATTGGTTGGTCAGTGACCTGAGTTGCAGCGATTTCGAAACGCGTTTTCCTAAATCTCGAGCAGCGCATTGAAGTTCTGCTTGAATGTGAAAATGGCAAATCGACAAGAAAGTGAGTTGAATTATATAACTGCGGAAGAACGCAAATCAACGAAGTCATTAAAGAAAAAAAATTGATTCTGAAGGAATACGAAGACTTCAAATTTCTTCTTTTATAGTAAAAAATGAACTTAAAAAATGGTTGCTATAGAGAAAAGTAAAAACTTAAAACACACAAATTGTAGCCTTTTTTAAAAAAAAATGTATGAGAGCATAAAATAAAGTACTATTTTCTCTTTAAATAAGTTTTCAATTTTATATTAAATAAGGATTATATGTCAGGCTTGTTTATATTACGCATTATAGCAATTATCTTATAATAAAACCCTTCAAGGTGGCCATCCCCTCTCAGCAGCTAAATATTCTCAGAATGGTGGGGTGGCCGCTCAGAGAGGTTTCACTGTATTTCCTTTTTTGTTCCTCTATTTCCTCATTGAACAGTGAATAAACATTTAAAAGTTAAAAATCCGTATGGAAGTTGAAATGAAAAAACAATTTCTAGAAGGTTCACTTATGACGCCAAAAAGCCTAAAATGTTACCAAGCAGGTGAGGTAGGGTAATATTTTCCATTCAAATTGCTTTGAAGACCAACCCTTTTTAAGCTGTTTTTGTCACAGTATCCAATTTAAGTACCATGAAGATATAGGATCGGTTGTACTGTGAGACAAAATACAAGGAATACCTTAGTACGTTTCGCAAAACAACTTACATTTTAAATTTTAATCAACTTTATACTGTCGTAGTTAATTTCATAATTTTACACTAAATTATCTATATTACTCCCATAGTGCACGGTTCGATAATTGTGGCGCTAGACCATGCGAACCAATATTTTTTAATTAGATGGTAATGACAAGTGTCAACTCTGGTAAAGATAACTTTATCATATATTTAAGCAATGTAAGCTTTAAAAAAATGCTATATTTGGCAATTTATCCATTGTTTTCGACTTATTAGAGTTGTGTTTACGAGACGATTAGCCGATCCTGTTATTAATCCTGTTAATGCTGTTGTTTTGGAGGGATTAAAACACAGAGAAGAGTCATTTAAAATTTGTTTTAGGCACTACTAATAACTTACTAGACAAAAATTTAATGAAATATATTTTGATGCATTAGAAACTGGCCGAGAAAAATCCTAATTGATGATATTGATGAAACGCTGTCATATGTGAAAAAAAATCACAGCGCACCGGTTTCTCTATCCGAACGACTAACAACTAAATCCGATTGTTTACATATTCTTGAGTATGAAATTCTGCACAGTGGAACAGAACTCCGAAACAAGCTGCAATGCTCATGCGCCAGAAATTCAAACTTATTCTACTAGCGATCCACTGAAAGATGTGCGCGCGCATCCATCACTGATCACCGAGCCATCGCTATTCGTAATTCAAATGTATGCTGCCTAGACATCAGCGAGCACGTTCTGTTAGCAAATGAGTGATAACTAATAGAATTTCATAGTTTGTTTTGGTTGTGTCGAAAAAATCAAAACCAAAACACAATTCGAAACTAACTTAATGACAAAATGTCATCATTGTCAACTAAAACCTTGTTTCCTTATAGAGACTGTTGAGCCTTCTATTAGCTCGGCACATCTGATGAAAAGACCGCAAAGAGTACTTCGCCGTGTAATGTGGGTACCACAAGCAGTTCTTCTATCATTGGTGAGGGCAACACAAATTGTGCGCCATGAAACTCTGCTCCCCGTTCAGGAAGGTGGGTTCGATTTAATACGAAGTACAATAATTCTTCGTACTTCGGGGGAGTACTGTGGTGGACCCCCGAAGAACTTTTGTAGCTAACCCCGTGGTAAACACGCATATATTTTTGGAACTGTAGTGAAACAAAAATGACGATAACTCTGTGGTTAACGACATGTATGCTGATAGTGCCATGTATTTGTACTTTATATCTCGCGGCTGACATGTCTTTTGCTGTTTCTGCACGTGTTTTATGAATTTAACTTTGTGATAAACACTTCATACTGGAAAAGAGCGATTCTCCCCTCTTCAACGAAGGATTTCTATCTACAGCTAGATTTTCTTTTGTCTACAGGACGAAAAGGATACTCGGTCTTTTTGAACAACATGGCTACCTATACATAGCAGATTTTTTTTCTTTCATATGGAATTAGTAGACAAATTTTACGTATCAAAACATTTTTAAAAATAATTTTAAAATTGTATAAAAATGAGAATATTTTACATTTGTAATTTTGTGCTTTGGTTGATATATTGAATTATTTGAATGATGATAAAAATCAAATAATTGTAAATAGTTTTTGCTCTTTCATGAAAATTAAGAGTATTTTTCCAACAATCTATAAACCAGAGATAACTGACTGTTTCTGATCAGAAACGATGCACACCCTCATAGAATGTCTCACCCAATAAAATTGGAGATACGGTCTTGGACCCAGGTGCTCCAATCAAATTCATCTATTCTATTCTGATCAGAACTTGTCTGAAAACTTATGTGAGTTTGTACTAAAATACCCTGATTTAAGCGTGAAAAAATTACTCATTGAAATATCTTTCAATATAGTAATTTAGAAGCTTATATTTTTCGACCAAAGAATATTCAAGAATTCTTTTTTACTCTTTACTAAGTGAAATAATTATTCAATATTGCTGTATACTTTTGAAAGAAATAGTAAAATGAATATTCTTTGATAGAAAAATGTAAGTTTCTAAATTATTATACTGGATAACATTTTTTCAGAACAATGTTTTTATCTTTAAAAATCAGGCTATTTACTGCCCATTATAGAAAGCTTGAGGTATATATAATGGAAAAATTAATTTTAAAAACTTAAAATAAAGAAATGATAATAAAAATTAATTATTAAAATTGTCAAAAATGTAAATAAAATATTAGAAATGATGCAAGCATATCTCAAGCTCATTTCTCAGCAAAAATTAATTTTATAAACTTAAAACGATAAAAACTAACAATAATGAAAATAAAAAATTTAAAATTTAAGCAAAAAAATAAAAAGGAGAAAATAGAAAATTAATTTAAAGTATTGTCAAAAATGTCAATAAAATAACACAAAAACTGCCCAAGATTATATAAAATTTACTTGAAAAGTTTTAGTTAATGAAAGTTTTAGTAAATAGATGGCTCTAGTGAACCAAGTAATTTTCACCTGAAACTGTAGCACCGAAATTGGTTGTCCCGATCCACTCGTCAAATAATCCACTGAAACTTTTCATTGCGAAAGGAATATGATTGGTTGAAAAACGAAGCCTCGACCCCAAACTCGTCTTTGATAAAGAGCGTAAACGACAAGTCGCAAGGAAATGGGAGGGAATTTCTTTCGGTCAAATGTTCCTTGAAACTATCGGTAAAATTTTTGTTGAGAAGACTTTTAGGAGAATCGTGCCACTGGCGAGTTGTATTGTGAAAGCTTGGAAAGCCAAATTGCTCTGGAATAAGGATATTATTGCAAGAATGTATTCTAATCGATTACTGATGATTCGTTTTGCCAATTTGCTGAGATAACTCAGTAAACTAATTGGGCGATAATTTTTAGAGAAAGTAAGATTTGCTGATGGTTTTGGAATAGGGTATACCACCACAGTCTTCCAAAAGTCTGGGTAGTATGAGAATTTTAAAATAGTGATGACCAAAGGTAGATATTAATATTAGGGGGTAAATTTTTTTATATCTTTATTGGAAACCGAATCAAGTTCTGGAACTTTAGAATTTTTAAGTTTTTTAATGGACTCCAAAACCGGAGTCACATTAGTGGGAGACATTAGCGCTGGGCGCTTGCGCTAAGAACTCTTGGGCAGTATTTTCGACGAGAATATTATGATCTTTGTCTACCATATTGGAATTTGAAAAGAATTTATCCTCATACACGTCTGCAGTTGCTCCTGCTTTGCTCAGTGAATCGAAAGCAACACCGTTCCTTCCATGTATAGGTGGAAAGAATTTTACATTTTGTTTTTCGAAAACGCTTAAGGGTTGAAAAGGCCTTTGCCCATTCTCGCCAAAGATCCTTAATTTTATGCTTATAAAAAATGAAAAAATCTACCAAAAAATATATAAAATGCCTATAAAATGTAAGAAAAACTTAAAAATAATTAAAATCTGGCCCTACACCAAGATTTCGTACTCATTTCCCCCTTTGCAAACCACTGAAATTCTATTGGTTTAATCTGTGTTGTTACTCTGTTCTATTTTAGAATAGTACAGTACATAAGTAGAGTGTAAGAGGCGTAAATGACCCGGCAAGTTAGTATTAGCACGCATTTATTTAATTATCATTCTAAGCGGCCACGATACAGAACATACATCATATCCTAGTTCGTTACATAGCGCGTTCTCTTAACTAACGGTTTCTCGTTCTCTCCGTCCGTTGCGGTTGCCGTCAAGGGTAACTCACACCACATCTCCCCTTCTTTTAAGGTTAAGTCTCTGTGGTGGACGTACTAGCCGACCATTTTGGTGATATATGGAGTACTGGCGGAGTCAAAAGCTTTTCCTGGTGATACTACCTGGAAATTTGGAGAATTGGTTTTAACGGAACTGGATGCTTCATGACCATTCATTGAGTCAAAGTTATCTAAATCCTCTGTCTCCGGTTGGAAATTGCTTGAAGGTATTAGGTGCATCCTATAACTTCTGTACCGTTTCTTTCCCGATTCTATTATGTATGATCGTGGGTGATCCGGTATCAGCGACGGTATAGGTGGTTCATGGCAATTTGTTGCTTCTTGGATACAATTTGAGCAATTTTTAACCATCTCTTCAATTTCTTTGTTAATTCCTGGCCAATATACAGATGTTTTAGCTCGTGCGCGACATTTAGAGATTCCAAGATGTCCCTCGTGAATTTGTTTCAAAACTTTGCTTCTTTGGCTTTCAGGTATTATAATTCTGCAGCCCTTGATTAAAAGACCATCTTGTATAGATATTTCGTATCGATGATTCCAATATGGCAAGCAAGAACTCCTAAGATTCTTCTTAGATGGCCAACCTTCCAGGGCCAATCTCTCTAGCATCTTGCATGTTGAATCAGCTTGCTGAAAATTTCTTAATTCTTTTAATCGATGATTAGAAGCTGGTAAGGATGAAGTTATCATGTGAACATATGCGTCTATTTCGTCTTCTAATTCATCAGCAAATTTCATTTCTTGTGGTTTTCTGGACAAAGCATCGGCAGCATAAAGCTTCTTACCGGGAGTGTGAAAGATCGAGTATGAATATCTCATCATTCTCAGCTTTATCCTCTGCAGACGAGGAGATAAATCATCTCAGTTCTTCTTCGAGAAGATCGGAATAAGAGGTTTGTGATCGGTTTCTAACCGGAAATGAGTACCTATTAGATAGTCTCTAAACTTTTCACATCCCCAAACCAATGCAAGTGCTTCCTTTTCTATTTGAGCGTATCTTTGTTCTGTGGGTGTGAGTGTTCTGGAAGCATAAGTCACGACACATGGATTTCCATCTTCTTGCTCTTGGCGTAAAGTTGCTCCAATTCCATAAGATGATGCATCCGTGGTAACAATTGTTGATTTGTTCGGATCGTACACTTTAAGGACTGATTCTGATGTTAGAACCGTTTTCCAACAAAGACCGCAAAGAGTACTCCGCCATGTAATGTGGGTACCACAAGCAGTTCCCGCAAAGAGTACTTCGCCGTGTAATGTGGGTACCACAAGCAGTTCTTCTATCATTGGTGAGGGCAACACAAATTGTGCGCCATGAAACTCTGCTCCCCGTTCAGGAAGGTGGGTTCGATTTAATACGAAGTACAATAATTCTTCGTACTTCGGGGGAGTACTGTGGTGGACCCCCGAAGAACTTTTGTAGCTAACCCCGTGGTTAAACACGCATATATTTTTGGAACTGTAGTGAAACAAAAATGACGATAACTCTGTGGTTAACGGCATGTATGCTGGTAGTGCCATGTGTTTGTACTTTATATCTCGCGGCTGACATGTCTTTCGCTGTTTCTGCACGTGTTTTATGAATTTAACTTTGTGATAAACACTTCATACTGGAAAAGAGCGATTCTCCCATCTTCAATGAAGGATTTCTATTTACAGCTAGATTTTCTTTTGTCTACAGGACGAAAAGGATACTCGGTCTTTCTGAACAACATGGCTACCTATATAGCAGGATTTTTTTTCTTTCATATGAAATTAGTAGACAAATTTTACGTATCAAAACATTTTTAGAAATAATTTTAAAATTCTATAAAAATGAGAATATTTTATGTTTGTAATTTTGTGTTTTGGTTGATATATTGAATTATTTGAATGATGATAAAAATCAAATAATTATAAATAGTTTTTGCTCTTTCATGAAAATTAAGAGAATTTTTTCAACAAGCAATAAACCAGAGATAACTGACTGATTCTGATAAGAAACGATGCATACCCTCATAGAATGTCTCACCCAATCAAATTGGAGATACGGTCTTGGACCCAGGTGCTCCAATCAAATTCGGATTCTATTCAGAAGATTCTGATCAGAACTTGTCTGAAAACTTATGTGAGTTTGTACTAAAATACCCTGATTTAAGCGTGAAAAAATGACTCATTGAAATATCTTTCAATATAGTAATTTAGAAGCTTATATTTTTCGATCAAAGAATATTCAAGAATTCTTTTTTACTCTTTACTAAGTGAAAGAATTATTCAATATTGCTGTATACTTTTGAAAGAAATAGTAAAATGAAAGAAATTTGAAAGAAACAGTAAAATGAATATTCTTTGATAGAAAAATGTAAGTTTCTAAATTATTATACTGGATAACATTTTTTCAGAACAATGTTTTTATCTTTAAAAATCAGGCTATTTACTGCCCATTATAGAAAGCTTGAGGTATATATAATGGCAAAAATCAATTTTAAAAACTTAAAATGATGATAATAAAAGTAATTTTAAAAATTGTTAAAAATGTAAATAAAATATTAGAAATGATGCAAACATTTCTCAAGCTCATTTCTCAGCAAAAATTAATTTTATAAACTTAAAACGACAAAAACTAACAATAATGAAAATAAAAAATTTTTAATTCAAGCAAAAAAAATAAAAAGCAGACAATAGAAAATTAGTTTAAAATATTGTCAAAAATGTCAATAAAATAATACAAAAACTGCCCAAGATTATACAAAATTTACTTGAAAAGTTTTAGTTAATATATTAGTAAATAGATGGCGATAGTGAACTAAGTAATTTTCACCTGGAACTGTAGCACCGAAATTGGCTGTCCCGATCCACTCGTCAATAATTCCACTGAAACTTTTCATTGCGAAAGGAATATGATTGGTTGAAAAACGAAGCCTCGAAGTCTTTGATAAAGAGCGTAAACGACAAGTCGCACGAAATGGGAGGGAATTTCTTTCGGTCAAATGTTCCTTGAAACTATCGGTAAAATTTTAGTTGAGTAGACGATTTCGGTGCATAACGAAAAGAGGAGAATCGTGCCACTGGCGAGTTGTATTGTGCTTGGAAAGCCAAATTGCTCTGGAATAAGGATATTATTGCAAGAAAGTATTCTAATCGATTACTGATGATTCGTTTTGCCAATTTGCTGAGACAGCTCAGTAAACTAATTGGGCGATAATTTTTAAACGAAAGTAAGATTTGCTGATGGTTTTGGAATAGGGTATACCACCACAGTCTTCCAAAAGTCTGGGTAGTATGAGAATTCTAAAATAATGATGACCAAAGGTAGATAATATTAGGGGGTAAATTTTTTTTATATCTTTATTGAAAACCGAATCAAGTTCTGGAACTTTAAAATTTTTAAGTTTTTTAATGGAGTTCAAAACCGGAGTCACATTAGTGGGAGACAGCGCTGGGCGCTTGCGCTAAGAACTCTTGGAAAGTATTTTCGACGAGAATATTATGATCTTCGTCTACCATATCGGAATTTGGAGATAAGTTATCCTCATACACGTCTGCAGTTGCTCCTGCTTTGCACAGTGAATCGAAAGCAACACCATTCCTTCCATGTATAGGCGGAAAGAATTTTACATTTTCTTTTTCGAAAACGCTTAAGGGTTGAAAAAGGCCTTTGACCATTCTCGACAAAGATCCTTAATTTTATGCTTATATAAAATGAAAAAAAAAAATCTACCAAATATATAAAATGCTTATAAAATGTAAGAAAAACTTAAAAATAATTAAAATCTGGCCCTACACCAAGTTTTCGTACTCATTTCTCCCGTTGCAACCCACTGAAATTCTATTGGTTGAATCTTTGAAATTTCATTGTTTCTCCCGAAACCAAGATTAATCCCCCGAAAATAGAAAACTATTCACTCCATCTTTTCTCGTCGCAGAGTACGGATGTCCCTGACCACAAAAAAATTTTGTATTTCCTATCCCTAAACTTTCTACTCTCTGGATTTTTGTTATGAACTCACGAATCCACCCTTCTATCTATTCTTCTTTACTCTGTTAACTGTTTTATTATCAGATCATTGTAATTTTCTTCTTATTGTTAGAAATCTCTAGATTAGAGGGCTCAGCCCATAGAATCATCACCTTTAAAGCCTTTAAGCGGTAAAGGGTGTGTAAAAGATAAATTCGATCATAAATTTTTAATAAGACCCTCCCATTCGAATATGGTGAAATTTACTAATCTCAACCTTAAAGGATTTTTACAAATTGCAATATACTTGCCTTGGGCATCAGAAGTTCGGTGAATTTGGAAGAATTTACGTGCAGTATTTCGACGACGAATTAGATATTTAATGAATTTGGGAAATTTATGACATCGTGGAATATTAAGTTTAGTAGAGGAATTTTGTGCCGCAATATTAATGTTCTCAATGAGAGTTTAGACTGGACGTTCGATGCAATTAAGAGAAGAATGGTGGGTAAAATTATATGGGGTCCAGCAAGAATGTACTGGAATTTCTGCCATTTAGTAAAAAGCCTATTGAATGTTTACTTTAAATCTAAGTTACAATGGACTGCACAGAATAAAATAAATAGGAAGTTTAAACAACTTTGAATCATTCAAGTTGGAAATCAGTTATCATTTTAAACATCAAAGGATGCCATTTACTAAAAAGTGAAAGAAAAAAAAGATTTTTTTGGTATAATATGTACAATAAGTAATGTAAAATAGAGTTTTAATTAAAAATTTGTCATGATTTCCCTCTATGTTCCTGTTAAAAAAAGTAAATGGATGCGGCCAGTATAAAAAATCATAAAGCATCGATCCAAATGGAAAATTTATAATTAGAAATTACTGGAAAATTTTGTAGATTGTTTATAAGCTCGCCATCTCAAAAAGAAAACTCAACATTTTTCTTCTCTTAAGAGTTTAAAAAAAAAAAATCAAGGTTAATTTTTTGAGCAAAATTTACCAACACATGCGTTATGGAAACAGTTTAAATGTCAAAGCAAGTTTAAATGCTAATGTGGACATTGAATTAAACTTGCATAGACATTTAAACTATAAACTATTTAGTTTATATGTTAATTATATACAGATAAAAATGAACACATACGTCAATAACTCACCTTACAATTCTTTTTAAATTTTATTGATGACAGATGTAGTTTCTTGAGAAGTCGTACAACAAATTTTCTCAATGTAGAATAATGTATGGTAGTAGAATAATTATTGTTGTTGGATATTCCCTTTTTTTTCATAGTCCGCAATAACCTTTCACCGGTTCTTTGGTGGAACTGTATGGCGGCAGACACAACTCACTATCTTCATATGGAATGCTCCAGAATCTTTTAACAAAGGAAAATTCAAATTCAAGAAAATAAAAATAGTCCAATTAACTGGATAGTTAGTTGAAAGGAGTTTTTATTATTGACTATTCCTTGTTGACTTTGTCAGAAAAGTACACGTCTCTCGACATGATACAAAAATAAAAAAAGGAGCAAAATGGCTCAAAAGAAATATTTTTTCTTCTTAAAATGATGCGGGTGATCTCTCCCCCAATTTCGGCCAAAATGATGCCCATTCAACACCGCGAATGGCGAGGTCAGTGGAAAAGTCCCGCCAGCGGGAACCCAAGACAATCGCCAAACGTAGCTTGAGTAGGAACAACAGCCTAGGAATCTTAGGGCGCCAAGCAGCGCTCAAGCTGGACAAAAGGTGAAAGATGGGGAGAGCAAAACGGCAACCCACGGATGGTCAGCGCGGGAAAATTCAAGGTGACTTGGACATGGACAAGCCCCATTCCATAAAATAAGGGGTCAGGAAGCCGGCAATTCCTGGCATTCCCTTTTACATAGAATGTGGCTATACCACACTCAAGAAATGGAAGACCTTAATGTCCAGTTGGTTTTGGTAATATCCAACCCTATTGTGCTTTATTTGCTTAAAATCGATGACACTTATAATAAAGGCAAAACATTTCTAAATTTGTAATTTAACTAATGTAATATTGATGGTTTCAATTTCAATATTGCCATTCACTCTACATGCAATGAACTCCCCCCCCCCCGAAATTTTGAAGGACCATTTTGTAAATAGACAATGACTTTTGTATGTGTGTGTGCTACCTGTGTAACTATTCAATAACATGTACAGTTAATCTCTTAGAAAATAAACCGCTCAGATCATAAAAGTCTTGCTGGGCCACTGACCGGAAATTATAGTGTTTTCATCAATTGAAGTATCATTCTCAAATAAAAATATCTTTTTCCCTTGGTCCCTTTCACAAAATAATTTCTGGCTACGGCCCTGAATGAACTGCTGATTTTATAAGTTGTAGGATGCAAACACAATATTATTTGTTGTGCTGATAAAAAAAATAAGTCATTCGTTATCCGGGTAACACACTATGGACAAGAATCCATTCGTGTCATTTATTCCAGCACAGGGAAGATGTATACATTGGTCTTGTCTTTTTCAAGAACAGCATATAAACTTCTCATACCTTTCCCCAGGGGATGCACATCTATAGAAATATATTCAACGTACAATACTGCGCACATATCAACTTCGAGATTCACATACTAAACACACCACCTGAAAATACATTTACAAGTTTATATATATATCGTTTTAATATAAAATACTTTAACTACTTTATATGCAAAGAAAATTTAAATTTTTCTGTTTTATAAAATTAGTTATATTACTGCCCTCTACTAAAATGGAAGAAATAATGAAGAGCTTTATATGGATATTATTCTCATGTGAGTACGTTTCCACAAGAGTATATAAACAACTTTGATGTTTATGAACTCATTTAACTCAAATTCATTTTGACTCAAATGAAATCTTTAAATTAAAAAGAGAAATGACAAAAATACGAATGCATAAAACTACGAGGTGCATTCAGAAAGTAAGTTTCCATATTTAAAAGAAAAAAAAAAAAAACTCATACTTTCATGGACCTATTTATTGGCAACAAGTACAGCCATGTTTCAGCTATTTTTCAACGTAGCCACCACCAGAAAGGAGAAACTTGTTGTATTGTGGAATCAACTTTTATATCCCTCTGTCGTAGAACTCTGCCGGCTGTGAATGGACAGCGTCTGTTAGAATTTGGTCATGATCAAAGATCCACTATGATGCCAATGCATTGACTGCTGCTTAGTTTCAGGGGTAAAGTGCAAAATCCGAGTCTCGTTGCCCGTGACGATCCTGTCGAGGAACTCGTCACCGCCGTCGTGATACTGTAGCAGAAATGTCGGTGCTGCTCCTAAGTGTTGAATTGTGTGTTTGGGTGTCCGTTTGGGCTCATGACGATGAATTTCAATCAGCGCAATGCTTTGTGCATTCGAGACCACCAATCGAACCTTACAGGCAGCAGGAGAAGGAATGAGAGTTTCCATTTCGGAACATTGCTTCCCCGCTACTGGCACGAATCTGAAATTGTCCAGCTGGCGTATGATTAATATGTCAGATCTGTTATGCACGCGCAATTGATACGGCTAATTACGTTTACCTTAAGGGGGAAAACATCGGGAAACTTACTTTCTGGATGCACCTCGTAGATTGCAAAAAAATTCATTCTATTACAAAAAATTCTGTTAATAAAATTAATTATAATTAAAATAGTTTGTTATTAATTCAGACTTTCTTTTTTCAACAACAGACTTTTGCTGTGATACACCATAAAAAAAGTGACTAAAAGTGATCAATTGTAAAAAAAGTGACTAAACGTGAGAAAAGTGACAGAATTGCAAGCCTGTTTAAATAAATTTCAATTGAATTACAGTTATTTTCTATTTATTACATAATATCTATAATTCTATTATCTAATGTAACTAAAGTTCTACTAATATTATTCTAGTCTATTTATTCTGTAATCAAATGTCTAGTATTGTATATAATTTATTTGACTTGTCAACTGGTGAGAAGTTGGGATACAATCCTTAAAAAAGTAAGAAAAACATATGCCCACGAAAATTGCAGGATAAGCAAATTTTGTACATTTGAATTGTCCATCGAAATCGCAGGATAAGCAGACAGAGGGTTGTTAGAAGCGTTGGTCTAGTGTTTTACTTTAAAGCAATTTGATTGAAAAATATCTCTCTTGTTTTACTCGCTTGGTGGTATTTTTTACTTTTTGGAGACATATTTGAACATTCTAATAATTGTTTTTCCATTTTGGCTGATATAAGGGAACTTCAGATAAATCTTTGAACGAAAATCACACTCAGCTTTTATATATGGAATGGCTTTTATTCCAAACTATGCAGTATTTAAAAGCTGGTATGAAATTACCATAGGACCTTAAAAGGTTTTTAGGTATAAAAAAAGCTGAATTTAAATTTCTCGATTTCATTATTCTTAAATTACATAATATAATATTATTTTTATATTTAATTTAATATATATATTTTGTACATAAAAAACTTTTAAGTGTTAACCTAATTTATAAAATTTCGAAAGTCAAAAAAATTATTTAATGTCAAAGAGAAAGGTTCCTACCATTGGTAACCATGTAATTCCTCTGGTGACAACTGTTTGGCTTATTTTATGTGATTTCTTAGGTTTAACCTTGGGATATTTCTGTCTGATGTCTGCCTTCAAGGGAATTTCATTCTATAGAAAGCAATTTTCTGCAAGATCAGCCTTCAAGTAAGAATGAGTAGAAAATGCTTTCACTCGACTGTTGGGGATATGTAGGTTCACCACACAACTACATTTAGAGCTGCCAGTATCTCCAAGGTTATACTGAAATAAGGGTTCTCACTACTTGACACAAACTCCTTGAAATAACAGCGCCTAGGGGCCCAGGGCCTAAGGTACCCATCTCTGTTTACGTGACCAAGGGCCCTGGGATGCGAAGCATATGTTTTGGTTAGGTGGTCAATCTTACGCAGAACCCCCAGTGTTGAATTTCCAAGCATGCTGGGTCCTCAGTTCATCTACCCACTGAAGGGATGAAAGGCTGAGCCTTGTCCAGATCGGGGATCGAACCTCGGACCTGTGTCGTGTGAGCACGAAGCGCTACCCCAACTACACTGGGCTTAGACACAATTAAAGCTGTGTCCAAACATACGCTTTTGTCGCAGTATGCCCACAGACATAAGCTTTTAATTCAGAACTATTGGTAAATGCTTTCTTATGTACACTGTAAGATTATGGCTTTCTGCACCAGCATGGGAACGAATGTGAACCTTTAAGTAAGAACGAGTCGAGAATGCTTTATTACAAACACTGCAGGCATACTGTTTCTCGTCACTATGAGAACGAAGATGGATGTTAAAATAAGAACTACTCGAAAATGCTTTATTGCATACGTTGCAAACATAAGCTTTCTTTGCACTATGGGCTCGTATGTGAGCTTTTAATTCAGAGCTACTGGTGAAGGCTTTCTCGCAAATAGTGCATTTGTACGGTTTCTCGCCAGTGTGAGAACGGAGGTGGACTTTGAGGTAAGAACTAGTCGAGAATGCTTTGTTACACACACTGCAAACATATCGTTTTTCTCCAGTGTGAGAACGAAGATGGACATCTAAGCTGCCTTTATGAGAGAATGATTTGTGACAAACATCGCAAGCAAATGGTACTGTCCCGTTGTGAGAACGAAGGTGAACATCTAACTGGTCTTTTCGAGAAAATGCTTCACTGCAAACATCACAAACATACGGCTTCTCCCCAGTGTGAGAACGAAAATGAACATTGAGGTGATCTTTTTTAGAAAACGTTTTGTCACAAACAGTACAAGCAAATGGTTTTTCTCCAGTATGTGAACGAAGATGAACTTTTAGATGAGAACTATTAAAAAACGCTTTGTTACAAATGCTGCAAATGTATCGCTTCTCACCAACGTGAGAACGAACATGGACATCTAAGTGGCATTTTCTCGAGAACGATTTCTCACAAACACTGCAGGCAAACAGTTTTTCTCCTGTATGGGAAAGGAGATGAACATCCAAGATGCATTTTTGAGAAAATGATTTCTTGCATATGTCACAAGAAAATGGTTTCTCTCCAGTATGAGATCGAATGTGAACAACTAAGCTGCTTTTTTGAGAGAATGTTTTTTCACAAGCACTGCATGCAAAGGGTTTCTCGCCACTATGAGAGCGAAGATGGCGATCCAAGTTGCATTTCTGAGAAAACTTTTTATCACATACATTACAAACAAAAAACCTTTCCTTAGACTCTAATGTATTGTTATCCATATCAAAACAGAGAATTTTCATAAAATATGCCTCTCTTCGTTTATTTTAATAGAACTTTTTTAAATACTGCAAAGTATTCTAAATTTATATCATTTTCAGAATAAAACAATTTTTATTTCTAGTAGTTAAATTTAATAATAATTGCTTTAGAATTATGTGTCTGATGAGCACAATGTCTTGAACAAAATGGCATAAAAACTAATCTTCATTATATTTCTTAATATTTTAACTAGTCTGATATTTTCAATTTTGAGAGCAGGTATCAGAAATTTTTAATTTTCTATTGATGAACTTTTTGAATAAATTGTTTTACTCTAGGATACTGATCTTCATTTCTATTTCTGAAGTTGTTAAATAATACAAGTTTGTAGTACAGCTGCTCAAAATTTATTTGTTATGAAAACTATACCTGTTCTGATATTTTCAATTGCGAAAGCATGTATCGAGACAATTTTCTATTAAGGTTTTAAAGATGTACAAAATTCTTCCACAAGCTCCTGGTGTACAATTGCCACAAACCAATTGCAGATAAATAAATATAACCTGAAAAAAATAGAGAATAAATGTAATCACATGATAATAAAAATATATAGTAAATTATAAATTTTATCTGAGTTCTTTTTTTTCAAAGGGGAGGGGGAAAATGATAAGATGCATTTTTAAGAATGTTCAGAGAGAAACCATTTAGAAATTTCCCTGTCATTCACAATTTCTTCTCTCATAAATTTATACTATTTAAAACACAGTTTCTTTCAATTCCTTTGTAAATAAATATTACATATATATTTTTAATAAAGTTATGAATTTTAATATAAACTAAAAAAAATCCCAATCCTTTTAAAACTAAAAATTCCTGTCTGTCTATGGGGTGTTCGGAATGCAAGATTAATAGAAGATTAAATTTTCTTTTTTGTTTCTCCATATCCTCATTAAACACTGAATATACATTGAAAAGTTTAAAAGCCATATATAAGTTGAAGTGAGAAAACAATTTCTTGAATGTTCAAGTATGTCGCCAAGAAACTGAAATGTTAACAAGCAGATGAGATAGGGTAATAATTTCAAACCAAATTACTTTGAAGTAAAATGCTAGACCAACCCTTCTCAAACTGTTTTTGTCACAGTATCTAATTTAAGTATCATGGAAATAGATGATCAGTTGTAATATAAGCTTAAAAAAGAAAAAGAAAATGCTATTTTTGGCAATTTATCGAATGCTTCCAGCTTATGTAGAATTGTGTTTATTAGAAGATTAAATGATTAGCTACCATACTGTAACTGTTGTTTAGGAAGGATTATAACACAAATAAGAGTCATTTAAAATTTATATTTTAATTTTTATGTTTCTTCTCATTTCACCATTTTTGGAAACTTTATTTACTTTTCACCATTAAGATTTTCTTTTTTGTTATTTACTGTCTTTTTTAAACCATTTCTTAATTTTTTTTTTTTTTTTTTTTTTTGCTGAACAATATGAAACCCTACCAAAAAACACATGTATTATGTATGTTCCATGTATCCTTATATAAGTCATACCCACCCCCACCCCTTTAGGTCTTATACACGGAAATATACAAAACATATTATTTTATAATATTATACATATTATATATATTACTTATACTACATTATAGCATTATATATATATATATACAGTGAAACTCTTTGCATGGCCACTTCACTGTACCAAGAATATTTGGCCGCTCTGAAGGGTTTTATTTACAATTATAAGATAATTCCTATATTGCATAATATGACCAAATCTGACATATATTCCTTAAGTAAATGAAATTTAAAACTTATCAAAAGAGAAAATAGTACTTTATTTCATGCTTCCTTACATTTTTTTAAAAAAAGGCTACAATTTGTTTCTGTTTGTTTTCTAGTCTTCGTACCCTTCAAAATTATATTCTTTTCTTTCATGACTTTGTGTATTTTTGTTCTTCTGCAGTTAAATAATTCAGCTAACTTTCTTGCCGATTTGCCATTCTCATATTCACGCAGAACTTCAGTGCTCTGCTCAAGATTGACAAAAACGCATTTTGACATCGTTGCAACTTAGATCACTGACCCACTAATGAAATGAAACTGGATTGAATGACATTTTTTCGGACAGAGGTGCCATTCTTCCTTAATTTTACCGATTGGAATTCCAAACGAAGGCCCTATTATAGGACACATTCAATGCCTGATTATCCAGGTCTTCCGACAGTTTCTATGGATGGTGCAATAGTGATTCCCTATTTGAAGGGTGTTGGGAGAATATAAAAGAGGTAACAAATTTAATCTTTCTAAGAAAGGGGGGCAGTGGAATGAACTTTGCAAGTTATTCGTGGATCTTGTATATGACTATAAACCTGATCTTAGGGTACGGTGGCTACTGATACAGGTTATTTAATCATTAGGTCCATGAGTAAAAAAAATCTGTGGCATGAAAAATTGGCCGTTTAGAAGGGTGGTTGCTCAGAGAAGTTTCATTGTATATGTATATATATTTAAATTTTAACTGGAGTTCATACGTTAGTATTTAAACTGTTTGTTATTTAATATTCTTTTCAGAAATTTACCTGACTTAAAAATAATTTCCCTTCCCTAATAATTCATTTTTGCCCCCCCTCCTCAGTTGTTAGACACTATGAAATCTGAACTTTAACTGCAAGTAACTGTTTTGAAAGAGAACATTTTTGGTTATATATATTTATTTTACTTTTTCTACACCTGTTTTATTAAAAAAAGCTTATCTTTCTGAATCTTTGTTTCTAATTGATTTCAGGGGCCTTCTTTCAATTTGAAACGAAAGACTTCTGAATTTTAACACTAAAATATGAATAAAGCTCTACTTAATCTCTTTACATTTGTTCTTTATACAATACTACATGGTTTGTCATAGAGTGATCCAATCCTTTCTTTGATACGATCAATAAGTCTCTGTTCATATCAAAATCTCTTCTGTACTTTATGTAACAAAAAATTTCAATATAAATTTTATCATTCTCTATCACTAACTATTTGTACTAAAAGTTAGTATATCTCTACAAATAAAAATCAAGAAGTTTTTCACATGCAACTGAAACTTAAATTTGTAATCCATTTTCATCCATAATTATTTCAACTTATATTTAATCAATTATGAGATGTTTGAAATTTTGCACATTATTTTTTACAATACATAATTTACATCTTCAAAATGGTAGACTGTGAAATGTTTGAATCAATTAATAAAGCTCTACTATACAAAATTATTCATTATTGTGCAGTAAAACGATCAATTTACCATGTGAACTACTTACTAATAATTTAGACTCTGCAGATTAAAATCTATATGGAAATATACCTAAAAATGTTAAAATATTCTTCAAAATATAACAAAACTTTTAAAAATAGCACAAAATATATATGTATATTCTTTTCCAAACCAGGAGTCATTATTTTACTTTTCTTTAAATTTCCCAAACTAAATCAAATCGCTTTTGAAACAATTTAAAATTTTAGTTTTGTTTCTTGCAAATAGATGGCGATACTAATTTAAAATCTCTGCATTTGGAATTCCAAGTACTCTGAACAGCCTTTTTGCATTTACCAAACTAATATTTTATGAATGAATACTGTGTTGTCATGGGAACCAAACCTATGTGTAAAATTTCAGATCTCTGGCTAATCAGGAAGCTGGTTAAAAATGGATAGCAAAATTTTAACTGCCATACAAGTAAAACAACACAAAAGTGATTAAAAACTGAATTTTTAAATAAATATCACTTAAAACCATTATATTAGAGCAGTGATTTGAACCTTGTGACACATGAATAAAGCATTAAGTATAATTTTTTAAAGAAATACAACTAATAACATTTGAAAATAATAAGCTGTTTCTGACATTCATCAAAAAAGGTTCGACATGCCTGAACAAGACAAAAATTACCTGTAAAGCTATGCAATTAGTTGTTCTTTTCCTCCTTGCTGTAGTGGATAATTCTGCGCCATAGAAGTTCAGAATTCAGGAGCTTTCAAAAGTACAAGGTTCTTCTCTAATTGTACATTGACAACGAACGACTTTCTATCCTCTGAAATAAAATATATATAAATGTGATAAATAGAATATCGATAACAACAAATATACAACATCTACAGTTAAAATAAACACAAGGAAGGTTATTCAAATATTTGTAAGAATGATGACATCTCAATATTTCAATAAGTTTCAAGGCTTTTTAAAAGTTAGGCATTGTAAGACATCACTTTTAGACTTCCCTGTAAATATATATTGTGTTAGAGGAGACCTTTTAGAAATTCATCTATATATCTATGATAACTCTTCGTCAAGATCAGAAAACATGTTGTTG
Organism: Pardosa pseudoannulata; assembly: GCA_032207245.1. Taxonomy (NCBI): domain Eukaryota; kingdom Metazoa; phylum Arthropoda; class Arachnida; order Araneae; family Lycosidae; genus Pardosa; species Pardosa pseudoannulata. The sequence goes on from CM063509.1 coordinate 3,952,469, forward strand.
CACACAAAAAGCTAAGAAGAAATGCTAAACAAATTGGATTAAAAATATATCAAACTAAAACAAATAACGAAAATTAAAAGCTATAGAAATGAAAATATAGATATAAATATACAAATGATAAACCTCTGTACACATTGCAGCTAATATATAAATCAAAGAAGTGCACAGTGCACAAATATGGCTCCATAATAAGCAAAATATGGCTCCATCTAATGAACATAATATGACTAGAAAATGGTATATAAAACATGGAATATCCAATTAATGATTCAGTTTAAAATATTTACATATTTCTATCATCAGGAATTCTAGAGTTTGTCTTCTCATTTAGTTTATCTTTTAGTTACATCTTATAATTCAAAATTTTTGTTATTTTTGCAGCAAATCGAGAGGTTTCTGGAGTTGCCAAATCCTTTAATTTCTTCTTTAAAATGTCAAGTTTTTAGATAAAATCTATTTTCACATTATGGCGCAATTTCAGAGTCTACATGAAATGCAGCGCACACAATTATTTAAAATAAAATATAATTGACCATAATTCTAAAAATGTGGTTTAATCCTATTTAAATTGGTACAAACTGTTATGTATGCTGCCATTCCCCATTTTGCTATAAATCAAGGTTGGAAAAAAATCATAAATTTTTTTTAAAAAATCAAAAAGATCAGATTTATTTGATTTCAATCAGATTTTTTTTATTTAAATTGGATTGCTTTGTTTTTTTTCTGAATACTAATTTTAATTGTTGTTTTTATGTTTTTTTTTTTTTTTTTTTTTTTTTTTTTTGGCATTATACACAGAATAGTTTGTTATAAGATAGATAAGATGTTACATCTTATCTATCTAGTATATTCTACACACTGATTACCTAAAATTAAATCTATAAATTTTAATCTAAATACAATTCATTATTTTGTAATTGGATATTGCAAACTCAATAAGATGTCCATTTAAAGAATAAATTAAATATTCTTTTAATGCAAACTATGTATTTAAAAAAAAATTAAATCACAATTATTTCAATATTTTTTAAGCACTGAATGATAGATTTAATTGTTTCCATAAAAACACTCGCTTTGATGCTTTATCCACTCCTAATGGGTTACAAAGGCTAGAACGAACAATACCAAAAGAAGAAAACTGTCTCTCCGTTCAGACAGACAAAGCCACAACTGTTGTTATTGGTTAGACAAACTGGATTTCAAGTTCGGTGATACTCTCTTTACCTCCATGACATAAAATGAATTTCACCAGTCCTAATCAATCATTGTACTCCATACTTTCTGATATCAATCCCTAAATTCTTGGACAGCACATGCTATCTATTGACACTTATTTACTTATTGGTATTTCTGTGCTGACGGATTCCCAATTCTCTTGTCTTTGGAATATAGGTTTTAAAAGAAGTGAAAAAAAGTTATTTAAATCAATGATTTTTTCAAAAAAATCAACTGATTCAAATCATACCAATATTGCTATAAATATATGTTTCAGTTTTTTTTTTATTTTATGTACATAAGTTTCTTACGCAAAGCATGTTAGATATATAATAAAGATTGCAGATGAATGTAATGATAAGCTTTATATATTATTACAGAAAAGTTCAGATATTATATAGTAAATTACTAATAAATAGTACAAAAATTAGGAAAGTATTCAGTCTGCGAGCATAGACCAACAAATGAAACCCCAAAAATGCTTGCAGACCTACAAGAAAATAACATATCCTCTCCACCCACAGACATAAAAAAAATTTATAGACATTTTTTTTGCTGGCTGCCATTTTCCCCTTATTTTAAATTATCCCCTATATAATAATGACCTAAGTTATCCATACGTCTGTCCTCGATTTTATGAAGTGGTTGGACCTGGAATGGAGAGAGGCATCCATAGTCAGCAAAATTCATAGCGAGTAATGTTTATCTTCTCCTAAACTATAGATCGATTCTAAAATAAATTGGTATAAATAGGCTTCCTATCACAACGAAAAATTCTGCCTTCTTTAAAACGTTCGTAATCCACCCCTTCCCCTTTTTTTGAGCTTTTAATGACATTATTTCAACTCCTATTTTCCCCACTTAAGAGCAGGCAATTCAATTTATCAGTTTGTTCCATAATAAATAGGTAAAAATAACATTTTTCTAGCATTATAACATCATTCCTTTAGCCATCATTGAATCCTTTATTATTTTAAATTATGCCTTATTTTCATACGTTTTATCATTGAACCTAGATATTATGTAAATAATTTTCTTTTATATTTGGCTTAAATAATAGATTAGGTACATATGTGATAATTTTAAATTGAATCATCGATTATTTTTTGTTGCAAGGTAATTCTCAGCCAAAAAACAAACCATTTTTTTACCTGCCTCTTACTTTTAGTTTTAGAATAACAAAGTAAAATGAAAATATTGAAATAAAATTCAAACACATACACACACAAAAAAAAAAACTTATCTTTTTTCAAATATTGACTTAGTTCTCGCCGACACTGACCTTTCAGAAAAATACTGACCATTTTTCAAATCTGCATAAAGAATACTACTGAAACGTAAGTTGAATATTCCTTTAGGGCTTCTATTCAATCCTTTTAAAATATTAAATAAAAATCTCAAAAATATATCAATGAGGGTTGCATTTGGGTTTGCTATTTGAATAGATTTAATAATGTTACAGATGCTCTACTGGATGCCCATTTTTTGATTTCTTATCACCAAAACAATAAAGTAATGCATTTTGGGACAGATATTGACTCAAAATTATTATGACAAATAATTGTTGTCCAACTTGTTCATAAGATGGATGACAAAATAAAAATAAAAGATGCTTCAGTTTACCTGTGTTAAATATATACAAACAGTCATTATAAAGTATTGTTACATATTTATATATGTGTCTGTGCCTTATTTTATAAAAGACTCGTTTAAAAACAAAATTTTAGTCAAATATAAAAAATATACCTTGTCAAAAAAAAAAAATCTATGTAAATCTTTTCTAAATAATCCAAATTCATGCTACTTAACTCTAGAAAGCTATCTTAATGTGTCGGAGATATTTAGTGATTAAAAATAATAAACAATTTAAAGCTGAAAATAACTTTATGAGCAAAATATACTTTATTTAAAAAGAAAGCGCATGTAGAATATGAAAAGCTGTTCCTTTTCTTGCTTTTAAAAATTAATGCTTTAAAAGCAGTCTTGCAGATGTAACAATAGCAGCAATCTTCAACAAAATCATATGAGTGAATTAAAAATAGAGAAAAAAAAAAACAAGATTAATTATTCAATCCCAGGGCTTGATTATCGCACGAGCACGAAAATTTAGTTGAGTGCTTGAAAATCAAATTAAGAGGGGAAAAATGGCAAAGTTACGCTACCATAGTTCAGTTTAAATAAATTATTGTACAAGATAATTGTGTTTGTCATGAACTCTATTGTTTCCTATTTATTTTCATTTTACTGTTATTGACCTGATAATGAATTCCCTCGACAAACCTGATGCTCTTTTTATCCTATGGGTTATTGCCTATTTATAAGACAGATTATTAGCAACATACCACTATAAACCATTAAATCATTTCATCAATTTAAATTATTTTAAATTCTATTATTATTTAATTTTTGAACCACATAGCTTGTCAGCGTGAGAAGGTAAAAATAAAAAAAGTCTAGGTCTTTAAAAGTACTTCATTTTTAGCACAACTAAACAGAGATAATAATGATTACTTAAACTGAAAATTTGGTGTTTTTGTTTTTGAATATTACTTTAATGCTAATTTCTTAAATCCGTTTGCTAATTCAATGTTATAATTTTTTATATGACTGTAATGATGATAATAACTTGTCACTATAAATTTGCAATAGGCGTGGAGTGGGCACAAAAATTGGATTGTGCCATGGACACAAAAGTATCTTAGTCAGGCCCTATTCAGTCCTTAATTTATTAACAAATGCTTCTTCTGTGAAACCTATTTAATTATGCGTCCAATACGTGTTTGATAGTCTATTAAGTAGACTAATCAATAGTTTAATTAACTATTTGGCTTGACTGAAGAACACGGTACCCCGTCAACTTGGCAATAAAGCTCTGAGTATGGTAACCTAACATTTTCTCTTCGAATCCAAACAATCTGTATCTATATTTTAATTTATTTTATATTAGTATCCAGCTTGTGTAACCCATTTCTTATATATTATATGAGCATAATGCTTAAAACTATTAGATATAATGAACCATTCAAGGTTCACTATGGTTAATTTTTAATAATTTGAAGCTATTGGATTTGTAAACTGTTAAGGGATTCATTGCCCATAAATGTAAATGCCCACTTTCTCAGTGGTTTTGGTTAAGAAAATGTACATAATTCTATTATAATGACACAGTCTACATCTATTAATGTCGCCCAAATAGCAAGGGATTCAATGTTGTTCGAATGAAATACCTTTGTGTTTTAGTAAACATCGCCAATAGTTTTACCGAATTTGCCAAGGGCCACCCTACTCTTCAGTAACACCAAATATTCAACTCTTCAATTACATTACTGCTAAACTATTGTTGCATCAAATGCATTAACAGTATGCTTATATCATACACACACTGTTTTAGTACATTAAAGAGTGAAACAAATTACTTTTCTTACACTACTAATTATTTACTGACCAAAAATGCAATGAAATATATTTTGATGCATTAGAAAGTGGCCAAAAAAACCCTCTAATTGATGATTTCGATGAAACGCTGTCAAATGTGAGAAAATCACAACACATCGATTTCTCTATTCGAATTACTAACAACTAAATCCAATTGTTTACATATTCTCGAATACGAACATCTCCACAGAGGAACAGAATTCCGAAACAAACTTCAATGCTCATGCGCCTGTCCAAATTTATTCCGTTTGCGATTCACGGACAGATTCAGCCGGCCCTTTTACCGTCACTGATCGCTAAGCCATCGTAATTAATAAGGCGATTTCACGCAGCAGGGCATATTTAAACTTATTACAATTCTGGCTTTAGTTTCAAATGAAAGGGCAGTTTATTGTTTGTCTATTGGCTATTGTAAACATGAAAATGAATGGGAAGGGCATTAAAGTCGTTCGTGACGTTGCGACAAATTGATTATAGGATTTGAAAGTTTGTTTTGGTTGTGTCGGAAACAACAAAACCATAACAAACGTCGAAACTAACATAACGAGAAATTTTCATCATTGTCAACTATTTTTAAGTAGATAGTAATGAGTTTTTTAACTTTTATCATTATTTTAAGTGAATTTTATTGATAATATCTTAAAAATGATATATGTTACCTCCATGGTTTTAGATATTTTCTCTTTTTCAAAAAGGATAGGAGTAGTGGCAACAGTGTAACATTGCGAGAAATGTTTTAGAATAAAGAAATTGAGACGAAGTACGCAATGATAAAATATGTGTTTTTAATTAGGCGTATTTATTTATTGAAGTTATTTGTATCAGAATTCCTTTAAGTGATCGATTTTAACACGGTATCTTCACGTGTGTATTGATGATATTTTACGTTTTGTTTGTTTACGAATAAGAATTCCGGTGATAGACGAAACCGAAAGTACGGGACATTTTCCAACAATATAAGTTCACAATTTTTACGTGGAACTTTTTAATGGTGTAAATACATTTTGTGCTTTAAAACGATTTCTTCTGTTTACTAATAATATTTAACGAAGGAACTTTTAGAGCTATAAATATAATTAAGAAATTATGCACATCGAATAGATAATAAATCAGTTCAGCACAGTACTTTTTCAGAAGAATAAATATTGTTTGATAGGTGATTATAAAGATTTTTCATCGTGCGATTCTAATCATGTCATTTTTGGATCTGGAGTTAAACGATTTTAGTAATAAAATAATGACTTCTACACATAAAATCTATAGATTCATTAATAAGGGATGAAGAGGAAAAAATTTTTTAAGTCATTACAATCATATTTGAAATAGGGTGACTTTATAATACCATTATAAATGCCTTTTTGTTTAAAATTGTAAATGGTCACAATAATTATATGTCTATTAGTTCCTGTGTTTCACTAGCAGTATGTCTATCTAAACGTGTCAATAGTAAAGTACTAGATAGTATTGTATCAGTAAAGAATATTTATTGATTCTGTTTAATCTTAACTCTCACTGGGCATTAATTGTTGCTGTTTTAAAAGAACATTACTTTGAAGTATATGATCCATTAAAATTGTCGACTGAATCATATAAGTTTGTAATTCACAAATGGTACTTACTTTGGGAAACCATTTTTAAATCATTTAATAAATGCAAAATAAAATTCCCACCCCATATTTTTTGCAGTTTGTTAATATGAGTTGAGTTATGTATGTTGTTTGTGTGTGTTATGTAGACCAAAAACTTAATCAGTGTTTTTTAATTTTTTAGGAGATTTATTTATGAATATTGAATTCAGACATAACGCAATTTCAGTTTCATGCCTTTTTTTATCCTCTGGAAAGGTCTGACAGGCTCGAGTACTGCAAACTCATTTCTCACCACTTAGTCTAATTAGTCATTCACTTCACTCAGTCTTAAACCTGACTGTCATATACAGTAGAATTTTTCAAGAATTTAGTGTTGTGTTGTACTTTTATTTTGTTGATTTTTGTAAATTTAAATGCTTGAATTGGGAAACAATGAGTCAGGTGGTTCTGGTGATACCCCTGCCTAGAGTAGATAATACAATATATTCTGGGGGATTCGTAGCCTTTGCATGTAAAATTTTCTATTGTTATAGCTCTATCTGTAAAAGGAAGAAGATAAAAGAAAGAACACAGATAGAAGAAAAATGATCAATCTATATATATAAAAATGAATTTGTGTGTGTGTCTGTCTGTCTGTATGTATGTACTCAATAGACTCAAAAACTATCCATCCAATCGCCGTGAAAATTTGGGAAATGTTTAGGTATATCCCTGGGAAGGTTTTTGTAAATTTTCAACGTTCGAAATTCATTCCTTCCCCCTTTTTCGAGCATTTCATGTCATTATTCCAAGCATTATTTTCCCCGGTTAAACGCAAACGATTAAGTTTTTAATTTATCGCATCATATCTAAGGGAAAGAAGCAATGTTTCTAGCAATGTGACGTCATCCCAAGTAATTGTTTTAAACGCAGTTTTCCACGGTTAAAAGCAGGAGATTAAAATGTTCAATTCATCACATAATAAATAGGCGAAAATGATATTTTTCTATCATTATGACGTCATTCATTTAAATATTTCATTTATTCATTTCTTATTTTATATTATTTAAAATCGTCTGCTTAGTATCTATTCGATTTGAACTGAAATTTGAGATATAAAGTGATTCACTTTCATTTCTATGTGACGCAAATTATAGCATTTTTATGTGAGAACTAATTTTAAATTTAATTCTTGGTTCATTTTTATGTTACAATGAAATGCATATCAACAATATTCTAAGTACAAATTTCAGTGACTCTCATGGCCAAATAAAACCTATCATTTTATATAGTTATCTTCATATTCATATGGTTGTCGATATGAATGTGCGTTTCTGTTTCATACAAAACTATGTGGTTTGTCATAAATTTCCTTAATTTTAGAAAACATTTATTACTACCAACAAAATTAGCACTGTTGCTGTCAAAACCTGTGCTTCCTATTCTATCACGTAATATGACAAGATCTGTTAACTTTGCTAATCAACGTACAGTAGTAATACAGTAATGCAATTTAGGGTTAAGCTTATATTTTACAATAAAAAAGTTTGAGCAAATTTAATATAAGACAAATTCGATTATAAAAACTGAATAATGTTATAATACGCTTATGATAGAAATATATAAACATGCCAATGACTCGAACTGAACTGTGACGAATTTAGAGAGTTATTCACGAAAAATAAATCTTTGTTTAAAAGTAATATATTAAGTTCACCGTAGCGAAGCACGGGCAAACTTGCTAGTAACTAATAAACTCTTATGTATACATGGACATTCGAAAAATTTCCCCCTTTAGGTTTCGTCAGTGTTTGCCGATACTTTCATCCCTTGTAATCTATAAGAAAAACCCCGTAAACGTACAGTTTAAAGAATGACCGGTATATTTGAAAAATCAATAAAAAACTAAACGAACAGTGATAGAAATTCAGTTTATGGAAATATGCTTGGGACAATAGTGAATTTTCAGGCAGACAAACTTTCAAAATGAGTTACAATGTTCCACAACAGATGGCGTTGCAATCTAAAAAAAATCTAAACTAAGATATTTTCCAGATATCCACTAGGATCAGCAATATTTCGTATTCTCAGAACGAAATGATCAGAAACCGGAGTCAACGTCTCGGGCAGGACGGCTTCACGTGCAGTACAGATGTACTGTTCGAGTTATTTAATTGTTTCTGGATAGTGGCGGTACACCTGGTCTTCTAAGAGTCCCAACAGAGAAATATCGTAGTTCAGATTTTTCCAGACTGCAGCGTCATCTGTTGTGGAACATTGTAACTAATTTTGAAAGTTTGCCTGCCTGAAAATTTAATATTGTCCCAAGCCTATTGTAATAAACTGTGTATTTCCACCACTGTCTGTTTAGTTTTTATTGATTTTTCAAATATACTGGTCATGTTTGAAACACCCTGTATAATATGTAGATAAAACTAAACGGCTGTTTTCGCAGAGTGGTTCATGAAGCCTCTTGCTCAATTCAGCTTTTTGGTATTTTACAAATTTGCATAATAGGTGAGAAACAAAATCAATTTTCGAAGTTCTACCATTAGGAATGATTCTCCTAGTAGGTGCTTTTTATGAAAGTAGCATATATAATATTTAATGTTGCCATATACTGAATCTGATAGCAATATAGCCAGTTAGTTGCCATATATTGAATCTGATAGGAGTTTGTGTTTGTTTTTCATACATAACCCCACGGTTTGACTCAATGAATTGAACGTGATACTAAACAACATTCACAGCATCGGGAGACTAGAGGAGTAAAAAGATAAACAAATTGAGCGTATACCAGATCATTCTCAACCAAAAAAAAAAAACTATTTTTTTCCCTGCCTGATAATACTTTACAAGTTTGGAAAATTAAATATTTTACTAATCTTGTCATAGGACGGACTATATTTTAGTTTAGTAAAGTAGCTTACTGTGATTTGCGAAGAATCTAAACTCAATTTTTATTTTTCCCCCGATTCTTCTATTTTGCAATAGAAACACAGAAATTGTGGCCTCCTCGCTTGAAGCTAAAGAAGACCAATACAGTGGAGTCGTATGAAATCTATCGGAAGCTTTGAAACGAGAGGAATGGGTAATAATGCATAAAGTTAAATGCTTCAGTTAGACATAGTGTTGTGAGCAGCGGAAAAAACCCGGGTTTTTTGGGAAGGGAATTTTGAAGTCGCCCATTCCTATGACACAATGAGAACCACCATTTTTTTCTGTCTTTGTTGTAGACCTCAAAAGTGGATATTTTCACAAAATTGAACTGTTATATGCTGTGAAAAAAACCATTGAATAATTTGGATTCACTAACTCTATTTGGCAAGGTATCCTGTCTAGAACGAAAGTAGGAGCCTATTTTTCCTTTGAGAAATATCCAATATTTTTATTATTACATAAATATTAGGCAATCATCTGTAGCGTCACAAAACCCATAAATCATTACTTTTCTTGGATAACATCTCTCTCTCTCTCTATATATATATATATATATATATATATATATATATATATATATATATAAAATGTGAGTATGTGTAGAAATTGGACACAAAATGCAGTAGTGTCATTGGATGACACCTTTAAAGGATATATGCATTACAAAAAATAATAAAGTGTTATTTTAAATTTTATGATTTATTTTTATATTATGTAAAAGGAGGGGAAACAGTTTAGCTTAAAGCAGTTTACATAATAAATAATGATCAAAAATAATGTAAATAATTATTATATTAGCAATTAAAATGGAAGCAACCCGTTACGTGTTTGACAAGACTAACAGGGTCATTAATGACATAAGTACTACTATAAAATCATTTAAATGCTCATTGCTATTATTTCTTGAATTTTTTATATATATATATATATTGCCAAAAGTAAAAAAAAAATCTCTTAGAAATAATATGCTAGTTCTTCAATAGCCACTGTTGAAAAAATAAATGTAAACATTGTTAAAATGATTTCTTCCCAAAGTTCCCGAAATTCCGGGTTTATTCCCACCTCTTGAAAATGCCGGGTTTTTTACATCTCTAGTCAGACGGCTCATTTCGAATTTTCGCAACTGAGGAAAAATCAAACCCACCACTAGCAACTGGAACATTTCAAGATAAATGCAACGGTGTTACACTATGAAGTTTCTTATTGCAATTGCAGTTCTGTTGTGCCTCAGTTACTTTAGTTAAGCACTGCATTCCCCCCTACACCAAACTCGGGTGTTCTTGCGAAGACATTTTGCATTCTGTTCTAACCCTCCGGGGTGTGCAGGCATGGACTGTGAAATCACTCAAGAATGTAAAAGAAATCAGAAATGTTTTAATCGTAGAAAAGATGTTTCCAAGATCGATGGAATATATATATGTATAAATAAATGAATAGAAAAATGGTCTCTCTTAAGAAATCGCGTTACAAAAGATGGCTCAGTACTTCTTGTGCTCCTTCTTGTTGTACTTCTTGCCGTTCTTCTTCTGCTTGTCTTTGTTCTTCTTCTCGTGGGACTTCTTGTTGTGCTTCTTCTCCTCCTTGTACTTCTTCTTCTCTTCCTTCTGCTTCTTGCTCTTCTTCGGCTTCTCCTGTTGCTGCTCCAGAGGTTCGAAGGAGTCTTCGATCACCTTTTCGTCCGCTGAATGCAGGCCGGCCTCTTCTTGCTCTGCGAACAACTTCTTCTCCGCCTTCTTCTTCTTCTCCCCCTCTGGAGAAAAGAAAAGAAAATCCACATCAACACCTGTATACAACATTTCGTCCAAATCACTCAAAAATTAGGATTCGTCAAGAGGACAAACACATTTTTGTGTTTCCATATGAATATGGAATATATCTAACGATTACCCCCAAAATAGATATCCAAAATTCTTCTTTTTCCCCCGTTCTCAATTTTTAATACCTAATTTCAAACCTATAAAATGCCAGATAAAGGAGTGTTCATTAACTATCAAGGGTAACTCAAGAATCAATGCATCTGCAAGAATTCATTGGCTGCCCGTGTAGTTTTCGAGTTAACTTTAAATGATCAAGGTTCATTCAACGTTAGGCTAATCTAGATGCGAACAAAATCACGCGATTATCTCGCTGCCACGATTTTTCAGTTGAGATTAAAAAAAGAATGATTTATGATTTTTTGTAATGAAATGCATAAATAAACCTAATTTTTTTTCCACAAAGCTTTTTTTTTTTAACATAATGCTCCAAAATACTTATACACATTGTTTAACATTTTGCATCTTTTTTGTTAAATTTAACTTATTTCTCGGTGTATAATTTTTAACCGGACGTGCTGCCGGATAATTGTAATATCCGACTATTGGCAATTACTCGGGGTGTTGGCCTGATAATCGTTGCATACCTAATTTTGATAATGGATAACAGTGTCAGTGCTCGCCTCTCGTATCGCACAGGCTGGTACATTGGATCCCTCCTCGTAGTGTACCAGAATAACATCTTCTGAATTTTGATAGAATTACATTTTTCTTTCTTACGGTAGAATTGTATTTTACAAACATACGTAAAATAAAATTATTCATTCGGAACTAGACCGAAAACCGCCATTTTCGACAGACGGTTCGAAGCCTGTTTTTGCGGGTTGCAATTCTAAAAGCTAAGCCTTCGAAGGACATTTGAGACAATTATAAAGACTTCGGTGAAGATATTTTGGGAGGGCGTGGCGAAGGTAGTGAGAATCGCACCTTGCTTTCTGTGCCTCTTCTCTTCGTAGGCGAGGTCCTGAAGGTGCAAGTCCTTCTCGTTCTCCTCGGCCAGCACCTTGTGGCTCTTCTCCAGGTGGCCCTGAAGTTCGATCTCGGGTTCTGGAACCTCCAGGGGAGCCTGTTTCGGTCGAGGATCAGCCTCGTTCACCTGAAAAAACAACAACAGATGTCCATCTTATACAAAACGTCGTGGAAAATTCGAAATTCTTTCAAAGAGCTTTTTGGGTTGTTTAGAAGAAGAATACCCTTCTAAAAATTAAACAGAACAAAAAGGCCACGAAACTCACTTCTTTAAATGTCTTTTTTCTTAATATTGTCAACTATGTTGTAAAAATAGTATTTTAATTAATTCTATCGATGTTCGTAGAAATAAATATCCTTTTCTAACATCCATTTCTATCTCGCCGAATGCTACATACAATACTGGATGTGAATCGATTTATTAGAACGATGGCGATTCTTCGGAGCCAAGGCCTCGACTGCAAGCCGAGTTTTCCATTAGGTTTCTGAACCTCTTCTCGGATGGACCTTCTCTCGCCCAATAGAAAGAAAGACCCTTGGATCGGATGCGGCAATGTGCATCAAAAGCCTCCACCAAACGTTGGAGAAAAACGAAGCGCGACGATATTTTCCTATGCAGAATATAGGAATAACTAGGAATAGAAAAACAGCCGCGCGGTATAAAATGTAGTCAATCGTAAGAGGCAGCATATATAATAATGGGCAGGTGTTGGGCTGACAACTTCATCCCGCCCCAAACTAACCGTTACGAAATCTAAAAGGATTCATCCGGAAGCTTCGAACAAAAATCACGTATGAAGATTGTCTGGAAGAAAGTCTTTTTGGCAAACCCGCGTCAAGATGAATCCACTCTGTCAAGCAATAGATCAACAAGAACGTATTGGACGAGTGGATTGGGACAGCCAATTTCGGTGCTACAGTTCCAGGCGAAAATTACTCGGTTCAGTAGCGCCATCTATTTACTAATATATTAACTAAACCTTTTCAATTAAATTTTGTATGATCTTGGGCAACTTTTGTATTATTTTATTGACACTTTTAGCAATATTTTAAGTTCATTTTCTATTTTCCCCTTTTTATATTTTGTTGCTTGAATTTTAAATTTTTTATTTTCATTTTTGTTAGTCTTTGTCATTTGAAGTTTATAAAATTAATTTTTGCTAAGAAACGAGCTTGAGATGGGTTTGCATCATTTCTAATATTTTATTTACATTTTTGACAAGTTTTAAAATTAATTTTTGCCATTATATATACCTCAAGCTGTCTATAATGGGCAGTCAACAGCCTGATTTTTAAAGATAAAAACATTATTCTGAAAAAATGTTATTCAATATAATAATTTAGAAACTTACATTTTTCTATGAAAGAATATTCACAAGTTTAAATTTTACTATTCCTCTCAAAAGTATACAGCAATATTCAATAATTATTTCACTTAATAAAGAGTAAAAAAGAATTCTTGAATATCCTTTGATCGAAAATTAAAAACTTCTAAATTACTATATTGAATGATATTTCAATGAGTCATTTTTTTCATGCTTAAATCAGGCTATTTACTCTCGATTAAAAATAAACGGAGAACAAACATAATTGTTTGAATAATGCATTGTGATTGCATATTTTTACCAGATGATGAAAAAAAAATGTAAGTTTCTATATTATATTGAATAACATTTTTTTCAGAACATTGTTTTTATCTTTAAAAATCAGGCTGTTTCCAGCCCATTATAGACAGCTTGAGGTATAAAGCTTATAATGGCAAAAATTAATTTTAAAAAATTAAAAAAAAAAAAGATAATAAAAAAATTGACAGTAAAAATTAAAAGTAATTTTAAAAATTGCCAAAAAATGTAAATAAAATATTAGGAATGATGCAAGCACTCTCAAGCTCATTTCTTAGCAAAATTTAATTTTATAAACTTAAAATGACAAAAACTAACAAAAATGAAAATAAAAAATTTAAAATTCAAGCAAAATAAATAAATAAATAAAGAAAATAGAGAATTAAATTAAAATATTGTCAAAAATTAAATAAAATAATACAAAAACTTCCCAAGATCGTACAAAATGACTTCAAAAGTTTTAGTTAATATGTTAGTAAATAGATGGCGCCAGTGAATCAAGCCATCTTCTCCTGGAACTGCAGCACCAAAATAGGCTGTCCCGATCCACTCGTAACAGCCGTGAGGTATGAGAGAATAGTCGCCATGTAGTCAATCGTAAGAGGAGACTATAATGGGCAAGTGTTGGGCTAACAACTCCAATCCGTCAAAAACTAACCGTTACGAAATCTAAAAAGGCTCCGGAGGCGACAAGATAGGCTTCTAGCAAAAATCATGCATGAAGATCGAGACTGGAGAAAGTCTTTTTGGGATATCCACGTTAAGGTGAATAGACTCTGTTGAGCAACAGATCAACAAGAACAACTTATGTGAGTATAGAGAATGTGCGCATGACGACAGGTGTAGCAAAAATTACAGCTCAACTTCTTGGTTGGCAAAACATTTGAATTTCCTACAGATCGTGCTTCTTATTGGTGTTTTAATTTTGTCAATTATCTGAAAATGGTAACAAGCTGTTGTGCGTATGGCTGTACGGAGCGTTTAAAAAAAATGTGAAAATTTTGGATTTTATTGCTTTTCTAAAGATCCTACACTGCGAATGCTTTGGATAAAAGCTTCGAAAAGACAAGACTGGACTCCAAGTCCCTATAAGAGAATTTGCGGCAAACATTTTCAGAACGGTCATAAAACGTTAACTTTACTGTAGTGTAATAGATTATATATAAATATTATGCTCTAAGAATTTTTTTTATAACTACTCAGTTTTTTCATATTTTTAACGCATTTTTTATTGTTTTGTGAGAAGTATTGTACCTATAAATGTAGTTATTTTTTGTCCTTAAAATGATCCGGTTTTGCACATTTTTATTAGATTCTTATTTAAGTAATAGTTTATTGTGTCTGTTAACATAACCAAAGTAGTTATACTTTGATTATGATGCTTAACCGTACTGTGTTTAATTTTTTTTTAAATATATAATTTTGTAAGTGCTAAAAAATCTATTTTGAATAACTTGGTCAGTTTAAGACGTTTCCTTCCCTTCCCTTAAATAAAATTGTTTTATTGTATACGTGATCCATATCGAAGCTCATAAGATACAACGAAAACGAGCCATGTTTTGCCAACGAAAAGTTGAGTTGTAGTCAGCACTCGTATTTGTTTACAAACATGCACTTTCTCTATCAAGTGCGCATGCAGGTCAAAGATAGAGCCAACAACGTCTCGCTCCACTCCCTGCGTACGAGAACAGGTTAAGGAATAGAGAGGAATCCTCACATATCCTTCTCTCTTTCCCTTTCACAAAATGCAAGACTTGCAGAAAAGTATAATTGGAAATTAGTGTGACAGAATCAGTCATTTATATGCTACCGTTTTATAATAGTAAACTTATATCTTTTAAGGTATCCGTCTGCGTTAAAAACGTCATTTTTCTCCAAAAATCATATTTTTTAAAATTTCTCTATTACAAAATTTCAACTTTTAGGCTTCTAAATCTGTTTTTGTTTTGTCTCTCCGGCATTTTAAAGAAAAGTGACAGCTGTTGAAAGATCAGTGGCAGCTGTCAGAACAAAACGGAAGTTGCGAATTTAAAACCTTTTAAACAGCATTTTTTTGGACGAAACTTTTTAAATTTTGACGAAGATTAGTTTAAACATTTTTCTAGTATTTTTAATAATTTGCAACTCGGCAATTAGAAAGTTTTGAGGCAAGAAAGCGTGGGGAATTTTAGACATGTGTTTAAGATTTTTAACAGTTAAAGTTGCTTTCATAAACTTCAAATGCGTTTTTCTCGGAAATATTTTTAAAATTATTATGAATGCTTTTAATAGTATTTACTAGCAAATGACCTAAAAGCTTTAAATTTGGATCATTTTCAATCATGTTACACTCATAGTTAGCTATAAAGGTAACGAAAATTCGTTAAAAATTGAATGTGTACGATTTTGAAGGACCCACATTTTTTACAGAATGTAAATGAAGCAAAGATTTTAGGTGATTCGCTAGTCCAATGTATAAGAAATGGGTTGCATCCAAAAGATATTGAAATAATTTAATTTATTAAAAAATGAGACCTTTTGAAAAAACCCGATTTTTTTACCAAATTTTCTTCATTTATTAGAAATTTTATAAAAACTTCTCCAGGAATCAATTTTTTAAGTGCCATTCTCTATGATAATATAAAAAATAAATCTAAAAATGTAAAAACAGGAACTAAATTCTACGTTTAAAGAAAAAAGTTCTCCGAAAGTAGACGGATACCTTCTTCTCCATTTCCAGTTCTGAATCGGAACGAATGCTCCGTTTGGGACCAGACGAGTCATGTACGCACATTTTAATTTTTTTTTTTTTTTTTTTTTTAAATCTTGTAATGCATGCATTGAAGATATTTCGGTTTTTGGGGATAGAAGAAGAGTCGGTACTCACCTGTGGCTCTTCTTTCTTGTGTTCGAAGTGTTGGGGTTTTTGATGATC
>CM063509.1:3973945-3988945 GCA_032207245.1 Pardosa pseudoannulata
AATCGATTTAAAATGTCGATCTTTTGTTTTAACGTTAAATCATTTCGCTTTCTGGCTTCCCTGTCGACAAGCTACACGTAAGCGAGCAAGGCATAACATGGGAATACGCTCCTTCTCAGTTCCGATAAAAATGGGAGCTAATAAAGAATATTTTATGTTGTTCTTAACCTTCGTCCGCATTTCTTGTTTTGTTCCATTTAATGAGGATGGACTCCTTTCGTGGTCGGAAACGGCCTTTCAACATTTGCAGTTTAAAAGAACAGAGTGCAAAAATTTTAATAGGCTTAAAAAATCGTGTAATGCAACGCTTAAAATACCCCCACCCCCTGTAAATAAGTCCTTGTATCTATATACGTCTCCTATTACACCCTATTCCATTAAAGAAAGATGCATTCGGTAGATGTCGAAACATACAGACATTCTTAGAGTTAGCCGAGTTCCGGTCAGAGTGTCATTTGATCTTAAGAATTTCCCGACGGGGTGGACAAACAGTCCCGTGTGCTCTCGATTTAGAACGCTTCCCTTTTCCTCGTGGGAACGAATGGAAAAATGCGTGGGACGAAGGTCAATCCGAGAGAAACTTCTCCAGCACTTTCCGAGAGGGAGAAAAATAAAAAAGGTCAATCTGTGGCAAATGTATTTTTTTGAAAAAATTCCCCACCTCCTGACTTTTGCAACCACGTGACTTTTTATGGAGATAATCACCCGTTGGATTTATAATTTTAGGTGCCTCCTATAGAACCAGAATTAGAACATTTTTAATGCATGTCCAAAGTCAGTTTTAAAACCGGAAGTGGTTCATCAGTAAACCGGAAGTTTGAAAACTTCGAATGCCTTGTCAATGTCAACGAAATTTTCTGATATTATTAGTAAAAGACCAAAGAATTTATACTTAAAAGTACTATTGTTGTTATAAAAAATCTGGCAACAAAATATTCTTGAATTTAGCATCTGATTATCGCGAAGAATTAGGGAATTAGAATCGCGATGAATTGTCGCAACGTCACGAACTACTATAATGCCCTTCCCATTCATTTTCACTTGTACAACAGCCAATAGACAAACAATAAACTGCCCTTCCGTTTGAAACTAAAGCCAGAATTGTCATAAGTTGAGAATTTGCTCTACTGCGTGAAATCGCCTTATTGTCAAATTTTCTTGAGCTTTTGAGATTTTTAAAGTTACGTTGCTGTTATTGTTACGCGTATTTATTATAAAAATTTTAATTTTAATAATTTAAAGCGAGTAAATTTATATGCATAACAACTATAATAAAGTTTTAAGGTAATAAATTTATCAAAGAAAAAGTCACATCGTCTGATAGATGGGTATTTCGCTTTCTGGCTTCCCTGTCGACAAGTTACACGTAAGCGAGCAAGGCATAACATGGGAATACGCTCCTTCTCAGTTCCGATAAGAATGGGAGCTAGTAAAGAATATTTTATGTTGTTCTTAACCTTCGTCCGCATTTCTTGTTTTGTTCCATTTAATGAGGATGGACTCCTTTCGTGGTCGGAAACGGTCTTTCAACATTTGCAGTTTAAAAGAACAGAGTGCAAAAATTTTAATAGGCTTAAAAAATCGTGTAATGCAACGCTTAAAATACCCCCACCCCCTGTAAGTAAGTCCTTGTATCTATATACGTCTCCTATTACACCCTATTCCATTAAAGAAAGATGCATTCGGTAGATGTCGAAACATACAGACATTCTTAGAGTTAGCCGAGTTCCGGTCAGAGTGTCATTTGATCTTAAGAATTTCCCGACGGGGTGGACAAACAGTCCCGTGTGCTCTCGATTTAGAACGCTTCCCTTTTCCTCGTGGGAACGAATGGAAAAATGCGTGGGACGAAGGTCAATCCGAGAGAAACTTCTCCAGCACTTTCCGAGAGGGAGAAAAATAAAAAAGGTCACTCTGTGGCAAATGTATTTTTTTGAAAAAATTCCCCACCTCCTGACTTTTGCAACCACGTGACTTTTTATGGAGATAATCACCCTTTGGATTTATAATTTTAAGTGCCTCCTATAGAACCAGAACTAGGAAATTTTTAATGCATGTCCAAAGTCAGTTTCAAAACCGGAAGTGGCTCATCAGTAAACCGGAAGTCGTTTGAAAACTTCGAATGCCTTGTCAATGTCAACGAAATTTTCTGATATTATTAGTAAAAGACCAAAGAATTTATACTTAAAAGTACTATTGTTGTTATAAAAAATCTGGCAACAAAATATTCTTGAATTTAGCATCTGATTATCGCGAAGAATTAGGGAATTAGAATCGCGATGAATTGTCGCAACGTCACGAACTACTATAATGCCCTTCCCATTCATTTTCACTTGTACAACAGCCAATAGACAAACAATAAACTGCCCTTCCGTTTGAAACTAAAGCCAGAATTGTCATAAGTTGAGAATTTGCTCTACTGCGTGAAATCGCCTTATTGTCAAATTTTCTTGAGCTTTTGAGATTTTTAAAGTTACGTTGCTGTTATTGTTACGCGTATTTATTATAAAAATTTTAATTTTAATAATTTAAAGCGAGTAAATTTATATGCATAACAACTATAATAAAGTTTTAAGGTAATAAATTTATCAAAGAAAAAGTCACATCGTCTGATAGATGGGTATTCTACCCGATTATTATCTTTTTGTTTTATTTTTTGTAAGTTGCGAATGGCAACGAAAGAGTTATGTAAAACAAAAATTGTTCTGGAGTAAGCGAGAAGACAATGGCTCTTGAATTACTTTGCTGTGTTTTTGAGAAATTAGTATTATTTTAAACCATAAACTCTTCTGTGTGACTTTTTGTGTTTTAAAACGAGTTCGCAAGCTGGAAATGTAATAAACTGGGTTCGAGTTAGAAGATGTAATATTTTTTTTTCAGTTTTTAAGCATACACTTAAAAAAGTGTATGGAATTTGAAATTAGAATGGGTGAGTTTCATAAATCTAGGGATTTTTGGATATTAACATACACATGGCATTTAGAAATTCTTACATAAAACATTTTTTTCTGATTTATTCTCAAAACAGCCATTTTTGTCCAGTTTGATCACCTATGATGACATTACGTATCTTAATAAGTTGAAATTTTAAAAGTATGTTACATATAAATAAAGATTAATTGTGTATGACAGCCCTATAAATCATAAAATGAATGAAATTGAAATTTTCGGGAATTTTCCTAAGTTGTGCTAAAGTTCTATGTATGTTTATGATTATCACAATAATAAAAGCCTATTTCCTGAAGAATATATTAAAGTACAATGTGTAGATTATAAAAACTGATATAAGGTGTAATTTAGTGTTTTGTAGTATATTGCTTAATTTTAGAGCACGTTGTCACGACCGCGAAGTTTAGGTTTGCCGTTTTGGCAACGGCAAAAAAGTTTTGGTCTTTTTTTTTTTTATGAGTGTGGAAGGATGCGAAAATTTAAAAAAAAAACGCTCGAAACATTCCACCTTTTGATTTAGATGATTTCGATTTGATGAAAATAGATTTAGTTTTAATGCTTTGTGTGGTGTTCGTGTTCGTTTAATAAAATGTGGTGTTACGAACTTTTTGAATTTATTTGAGAACTTTCGACATAAATAGAATAGAACACACGTCTTACTACTAAACGGCAGTCTACTCTGCAAAATAAAGCACAAGAAAATGTTAATAATGAAATAAATGAATCACCATCTCGCAAAGAAAAAAAAAATTCAAATATTTTAAGGTATTTGAAGTGTTTATATTTAGTTTTCCCAGTACATTACGTTTGTCTATTCATTTTTCTGAAAATTGATTTTTGCATGATTCCACTTTCGATAAATCAAAAGTTTATGGCCGAATGCTTAGATATTTGGAGTGAGTGTTACATAAATATATATCCAAGAAACAGATTAAAATAATGGTTGCAGATTAACTATTTTGGGATTTACAATCTTTTAATCCTCGAATGACATCAAAATTTTGGGAAATTTCCAATGTCGTTCTACCCTAGTTCCTATAAATTCACAAATATATTTGTGATCATCATGATAAGTCTGTTCATTGAAATATATGATTAGAAACATTATCAAATTTACATAACAGTGAGAAGATTATCGTGTTTTGCGTATTGCCTCGTTTTAAGGCAAAATTCACCTTATTTTTCTATATAACATTAAAAAAAATATTATGCAACAATTATAGAACACATGAATAGTTATACAACATGCCTTTTTCATAGTTTTAAGTTGTGTTTTATCATAAAATTTACATTAAGAATAAATATTTCAAAAAAATCACCTATGGAGGCCAAGTACCTTAATTTATCCTACAGCGTTTAAAATGTATGTAGAGTAGCAGTAGTAGTTTTTAAATCACATTTACTTTATATTGATTTGGAATATTTTACTCATTTTACATTCAGTTGCGCCATATTTAGACGCCAATCTCATTCTATTAAACTTCACTTGGGCTTGGCTAATATATTTTGGCGCCATTCGATTTAATTTCCTGTTAATGACATGTTAAAATAATAAAATCTTTTAAATAACTTAATTCGGGCTTGGCTAATATATTTTGGCGCCATTCGATTTAATTTCCTGTTAATGACATGTTAAAATAATAAAATCTTTTAAATAACTTAATTCATCCTATAGAGTTTAAAATTTGTATTCGGACATTAAATTTCCTCTTTCAATTTTATTCCACGAATTCTAAATTAGGCTTAGCGAATATATTTTGGTGCCACTGCCTGTATTTTCCTTCGAATGATGTATTAAAATAATAAAATCTTTTAAGTAATTTATTCCACTTCATAGCGTTTAAAATTTGGTTTCAGATAATACAAATTTTCTCGCCTATTAACTTGGCTTATTTCATTTTATCCGTATATTTATTTCATTTAGAATAGAGTGCCGCCATTTTGTTTTAATCCCAATTTTTAAACGCCATCTGTAACGACGAAATCGTTAGACAGAGTTATTATACCATTCGAGTAATACATTTATTTCTCGATACACTAGTTCCCTTTTCGAAATTGTTGGGCATGAGTCCGAGTCGTAAAATTGTTTTGTTTGTCCCTGGAAATGAATGCATTTTACGACAATAAATTGTGTTGTTATGAAGGCGACGAAAGGGAAATGAGTAGACGTATGGGCAGAGATCCCAAATAAGAGAAAGTGTTCGTGCATGACTGAGCAACATTAAAATGTTCTATTCCGTCGGTCATCGGGGCCAAGTCAGCCATTGGTTCCATCCAGCACTGGACATTCGGCTGCTACTCCACATTTGTGTCTCATGGAACTAAGATGCTTGGCATTGCATGCCTGCCTATTTTTAACAGCCATACAATTGGAAGGCATGAAAGATATATATTCACTTAAGTATGTATATATGTGTGCGAAATATGAGCTAATTAAACTAATGATGAAATGTTCCTAAAATAAGTTACGTCGCTCGATATAAATAATACATTCCAGTTGAATAAATATATACTATACTAGCATATAGCCCGTCATATGACGGGATCAGTAAAATTTTTAATTTTTCAGAATTGTAAACTACCCTATGAGGCAGGTAAAAAAAAATATGGGTTTTTTTTTTTTTTTTTTTTTGGCTGAGAATTATTTTGCAGCAAAAAATAATCGTTGATTGAATTTTAAATTATCACATACGTGCCTAATATATTATTTAAGAGAACTATAAAAGAAAATTAATTACGTAATATATAAGTTCAGTGATAAAACGTGTGAAAATAATGTAGACGATATTTAAATAATTTAAAATAAGAAATGATTAAATGAGATGGTTAAAGGAATGACGTCATAATGCTAGAAAAATGTTTTTTTCATCTATTTATTCTATAATAAATTGATAAATTTAATCGCCTGCTCTTAATCGGGGGAAAATGGGGCTTGAAATAATCGCATTAAACTCTCGAAAAGGGGGAAGGAGTGAATTTCAATATTTTTGCTGTGATATGAAGCTTATTTATACCAATTTATTTTAGAATCAGATCCATAGTTAAGGAGAAAATAAACTTTACTCGCTTTAAATTTTGCTAACCCTAACTCATTAAGAATTCAATATGGAGCCTATTTCCATTCCAGGTCTAACCGCTTCAAAAATTCGTGGACAGACGGACAGATAACTTAGGCTATTATTATATAGGGGACTAGACTTGTGAACTGTTACTATTATGTTATTGTTATTGTTGTGTAGTTAGTTGTAGTAAGTTAAATTTTAAGATAAAAGTTAACTTAGGTGGGAGAATGTCAAATCGTCTGTTAAAATTGATGTTCTACCCACATATTATCTTTTTTATTTTATTTTTCCTCTGTAAGTTGCGAGTGGCAACGAACGATTTTGTTTAGTGAAAACATGGCTGTTCTTTCGTATGCGAGAAAAATGGCTCTTGAGTTGCTTTTGTGCTTTAATATGTTAATATTATTTACGCCATAAATTCTTCTATGTGACATTTTCTGTGCATTTAAAGATGTCGCATACGTAAATATAATAAAAAGTGTTTTATATTAAAAGGGCGTCTGTTTTGAGCAATTAATTAACGCCATTGAGAACATTCACACTTCTGATTTCGAAACCCAAACGGGACAGTGATTATTTGGTGGTATATATGAATGGTATCGAAAATGATAAATTTAATCGCCTGCTTTTAACGGGGCTTGAAATAATAGCATTAAACGCTAAAAAAGGGGGATGGCTTAGATTTTGAACTCGCTTTGAATTTTGCTAACCCTAACTCATAAAAAATTCAATATGGATGCCTGTATCCGTTCCAGGTACAACCGCTTCAAAAATTTGCCGACAGACACCTTAGGCTATTATTATATAGGGGATTTATCCATTACCTATGTTTTCACCGAGGTTGCGGGAAACATTTTATACCCAAATGGCAGTTCCAACACACAGTATCCATTCTAATCTTACTTTTAGATTTTGCTTTTACTTTTCCTTATTTTTATGACTAATATCTATCTATCTATCTCTCTCTCTATATATATAATATATATATAATATATATATATATATATATATATATATATATATATATATATATATATATACTAGGCATCCCCTATATAATAATAGCCTAAGTTGTCTGTCCTCGAATTTATGAAGCGGTTGTATCTGGAACGGATACAGGCATCCATATTGGATTTGTTATGAGTTAGGGTTAGCAAAATTCAAAGCGAGTTCGAAATCCACCCCATCCCCCCTTTTCGAGCGTTTAATGATATTATTTCAAGTCTTATTATCTATAAGAGGGAACAACGAGGGCAGTGCGTAATATTTAAACTGGACTGTGTTTACTCGACCCTCATATACTCTAATGAGTTCCTTCATCGGGTGTAGGCCTAGCACGTTCGGTAGAGAGTCTGCCCATTTGACCGCGGTACTTCACCGTTAAATTTTTATTCCTAAAGTTGTTTTATTATTTTCAAAATTGTTTTATTATTTTTAAAATAAATGTTTATTATTTTTTCAACTTTTTATGACGTAAACTTTATTTTCGTAATGTAATTATAGCCTAAGTTATCTGTCTATCTGTCTTCGAATTGATGAAGCGGTTGGACGTGGTATGGATAGAGCATCCATATTGGATTTTTGACGAGTTAGGGTTAGCAAAATTCAAAGCGAGTAAAGTTTATTTTTTCATAAACTATAGATCCGATTCTAAAATAAATTGGTATGAATAAGCGTCGTATCACAGCGAAAAATACTGTCCTATTTAAAACGTTCGAAATTCACCTCGTCCCCCTTTTCGAGGTTTTAATGCCATTATATCAAGCCCTGTTTTAGGAGCAGGCTATTAAATTTATCAATTTATCACATAATAAATAGGTAAAAATAACAATTTTTACTATCATTATAACGTCATTCCTTTAACTATATCATTTAATCATTTACTTTAGATTATTTAAATATCTTCTGCATGATTTCTCTACTTTTTATCGCTAAACTTCGATATTACCTAAAAAATTTTCTTTTATATTTGGCTTAAATAATAGATTAGGTACATAAGTGATCATTTTAATCGTTTATTTTTGTAGAACGATAATTCTCAGCCAAAAAACAAACCATTTTTTTACCTGCCTCATAGGGTACCTTTACAACTCTGGAAAATAAAAAAATTCACTGATCCCTTCAGATGACGGGCCATATGCTAGTAGATCTATATACAGGGTTCCCACTCTTTTTCCAGAACAAAAATTAAGGACTTTTTAAGGACCAAAGTAACTTTTTATAAGGACCTAGTTGACATACATGACATAACGGCATAAACCCTATCTCTCGAGGAACCTATTTTAATGATTATGAACCAGACGAGGCATGTTCAATAAACGACAATATTTCAGAATTAAGTTTTTAAAAATGTCTAAAAATTAATATATGATAAATCTATTTGATAAAACCTAATTTTGAAAAATCTACGTCTAAAGTCTTTTAGTGATCGAACTAAAAAGAAATTGTGAATAAAAACAGTATTATAAACAATACTTTCTGAGGGTTTAAAAAGGACTGATATATATATATATATATATAAATAGCTGATTATACCCAGTGTTCCCAGGGAAAGAAGAAAGTTTTAAGACTTTTCTATTACATTCAATGCAAGGAAAATGAAACTTCCGTAAGTAACTGAAATATCTACAACCCCCCAACCTCTATGCTTCGTTTCATTAAAATCTGCAGGACCGTTAGCTATTGGGAAAGAGCAGCTGACTTTATACTTTAAACCTTTTAAGTATATGAAAGATTATTAATTGGTCACATAAGAAAACTGAAAGGAAATCACACGAGACTGTAGATCGCGCTCCAATTTAAAAATGAAGGAGTTTTTAAGGACCTTTGACAAAAATTAAGTAGTTTTAAGGGCCCTTAAAAATGAAAGCTAAAATTAAGGAGTTCTTAAGGATTTTTAAGGACCGTGGGAACCCTGTATATATATAAATATATGTATTTGAGTGTGTATGTATACCTATATATAAGCATACTCTGTATATATTTATGCATATATATATAAATTATTTCACTTTAATCATTTCCTTAAAAACTTCCTCTCTGCCACTCTAAATACTTAAAATCTTTTTTCCCAGCCTCTAAACGTCTTCATCGAAGGAGCGTCCTCGACTTAAAATTCTTTCGATCCATTTCCCAAAGCTTTCTATCCCATAGATGCCCATTTTCTGTCTATTTGACCCGTTTACCAGTTGTCGCCGACGAATGGCTCTGCGTTTTTTCCTGATCTTAACACTTAAATTCGCCGAGTCAGTGGGAAAATTCTTTCCGTCAAGCTCTCGGATGCCCCTCTGTTCGAGCAGAGTGATTTTTGTGTCTTTCTTTTGTCTATCGTTGATTAATAAAAATGTCCGTTTTAGAAGCTCTAAAATAAAGTTTTAATGAGACTTGTGCCGTACTCCATCGTTATTACTGCTAGCTGATTAGGTTTCTTTTTGCCCAGTAGCCCGGGCAAGTAAAAACAATAAGGGCTACATAATTATTGTGACTAGAAGAAATAATTTTTACATATATATGCATATATGTATGTCAGTATATACATATATATGTATACATACAGGTCAGTATATATATATATATATATATATATATATATATATATATATATATGCATATACATATATATATATATATATATGTATGTATATATGCATTTACACAGGAGCAAAATTTTAAAATGGAAGATTTGCATTCATTTTCAAATTTCGCCGTTCTGCAGATTTGATTAGTACAATTCATTATCAGTTAAATTTAAAATTTTTGAGTATTGCATGAAATTCCTCTACATCTCACATGAATTATTCTACATCATTTTGTGTCATACACTGCTTAAGCAAACTTCTCGAGTACATTAATTGCATTTTCAAATTTTACTATCTATTATAATATAACAAAAGAGTAAAACATTTAATCTATTAACATAATAAACAAAAAATACCTACTGATACAATATCATAGTAATGAAGATTTAATTATTAAAATTAGTTTTGAATTGGTTATATTCTGAATAAATTTTGAGTAATGGATCCAATTATCATTTTTGTATCATACACTACTCAATCAAACTTGTCGAATACACTTATTGCATTTTCAAATTTTACTGTCAATAATAATTTAACAAAAAAGCAAAGCCTATTATCAGTAAAATATTTAATTTACTATGTGGAATTATATAAATATATGTATTATTGGAATAAATATATGTATTACTGTGGAATATTGAATTAAAATCCTTTGAGCTTCATCAGTTATCTCATACTCAATTAGAGTAGAAAAGAGGCATACACTTAGGGCCTGATTATCTCACGGGCACTTGGAGCACATAGCCTGGGCACAAAAATGGAGTCGAGTGTTTGAAACACATATTAAGTGGGGAAAAATTGCAAACTTACACTACCATCGTTTAGTTTTAATAAATTATTGTACGAGGTAATCGTGTTTGACAGGAACTATATAGTTTTCTACTTACTTCAATTTTACTGTTATTTACCTGATAATGAATCCCTTGACAAACCTGATGCTCTTTTTATCCTACGGGTTATTGCCTATTTATAAGACAGATTATTAGCAACGTACCACTGTAAACCATTCAATCGTCTCATCCATTTAAATTATTTTTAATTCTGTTATTATTTATTTTCTTCACCACAGAGCTTATGAGTGTGACAAGGTTAAAATAAAAAAAGTGGGTCACTCTAGGTCTTTAAAAATCTTTAATTTTTAGCATGGCTAAACAGAGATAATAATGATGTAAAATAAAAATTTGGTGTTTTTGATTTTGAATATTACTTTAATGCTAATTTCTTAAATACGTTTGCTGATTCAATGTTTTCATTTTTATATAACTGTAATGATGATAATAACTTGTCGCTATAAATTTGCAATGGGGGTGGAGGGCACAAAAATGGGATTGTGCCCTGGACAGAAAAGTATCTTAGTTGGGCCCTGCATACACTGATACATAGTCATACACATTTAGTTATTATAATTTTCTACTCATTTCAGAATTTCAGAGTCATATGTTCACTCATAAATATTTCATGAAAATAAATATTGTAGTACAATCCTATAAGAACACAGTATTTCAATAAATATATAGAAAATATATTATAATTGATTATTGGATGGCTTTGTTTTCATACTGTTATTAAATATGTACAATAATTATACGCAAAGTAGGAAAAAGCACTTTCAAAAGCAAATAAAGTTTTAAAGACTATTTCCCCATTAAAAAAAAAAAGAAAAAAGTTTTAAAATCCTTTCAAGCACCATATCTCATGAAATATATTTAAAATTTAGAAACAGAAGCTACAATTATTCAAATAAAACTACTTTCTCTTTTACTGTAAAAGACAGACATGATCTTCATTTGCCTATTATAGTTTTAAAACTCTTTTGACCAAATTCTAATATAAGAGAAGAATTGCTCAAAATTAAATTAGTACACCTATCTGTTTTAACAGGCAACTTTTAAAAATTGTCATCAGTCAAACTTTTCCCAAAACATAGATTGGTTGAATTTTAATAACAGGAACTGATAAATGTTAACTGAAATTTTTTTTGTTTCCCTGGAAAATAGCAATTAACAAAATCTTGATGCATTCTTGCCCAAACTTAATACATTGGCATCAGCAAAACTTTTTGTGAAATATCAAATGATATCAAATGACACAAGCAATTAATAAAACTTAATTGTACTTCTCCCATCCACGAATATCCTATTTAAAAGTTAATTGCAACTAATAAAATCTTTATGCATTTGTAATATATAATAAAACATATTAGCACATTTTTTCATTTAAATTGGATTCATGAAAAACACAAAATTCATTGATTTCACACTTAATATCGACTTAGCAGAATTACTAAAACAAGAAAATTATCAAATAATAATGTTCTACGCTTTAATTAATTTTAAGAAATTCATACTTTTTCAAATATTCTAAATTTCTAAAAAGAATTATTTACAAAACTCTGATAAACTGATATAACCTCCTAATCCTTTTTTTTATTTTTAGCAAATTCATATCTTCAAAACAAATTAAGAATATATATAAATATTATTTTTATCGATTATGAAAATTTCTGCTGAAAGAAAATAGATTTTTGAATTTTCAAATATTATTAAAGTGAAAAATTCATTCTTCTTTAAAATCATTCATAATTGGTAAGATTGGTATAATGATTCTAAATTGGTAAAACTGAATCCAAAACCGTAAGTAATACATTCATAAAAATTGGTAGGCATACATTCATTGTATATAATATAATACATCAAACTATTTTTTTTCATTTTAATATGATCCTAGCAAAACTAAATTCATTTCTTTAATTCCTAAATTTTGAACTGACACAATAATTTAATTATGCTTTAATTTATTAAAAGGTATAATTGCTATACATTTGTCATTATAGTATAATATATTTAAATGTATGTGTCTATATATACATAAACACACACATATATATGTATATGTATATATATATATATATATATATATATATATATATATGTTATGCATTTCCTATTTATATTGTATCTCATCCAGAAACTAATAAATTAAAATTTATAATTACTATACATTTGTATTAATATATATATATATATATATATATATATATATATATATATATATATATATATATATATTTTAAATATATATATATGTATATATATATATATATGTATATATGTATATTTATATATATACATATATGTATATATATATATATATATATATGTATATATATATAAATATATATATATATATATATATTTAAATATATATATATATATATATATATAATATATATATATATGTATATATATATATATATATATATATATATATGAATATATATATATATATATTTATATATATGAATTCAGTAATATTCTTTAAACATATTAAAGGTCTTTGGACAGAAACACAATTAATGTTTTTGAAAGATATTCTTTAGAACATTTTCTTGAAATGTGTAGCATGTCAAGCTTTAATTTGAAATTCAGGCTGAAATGTTCTTTTGTAACAGAATTTAGAATAACGTGTTTTTATATTTTGCTATATATACATATATATATATATATACACATTTATATTGGTGTGTGTATGTGTGTATTATATAGTCATATATAAATATATATATATATAAATATATATATAGCATAGCATATTTTCTATAAACATACATTTATATGAGTGTGTGTGTCGTCTGTATTACAAATACACATATAAATATATATTATATTTATTTATTTAAATATTGCTATAAATATACACACATATATTAAACAAAATAAATATAATAAGATGTAAATAATATTAATCTACGACATACAAAGGTTTAATTACGTTAGAGAAAAATTTTTTTCAAATATTCTGATTATTAAAAACCACTAAACTCTGATAATATTGATATAAGCAAAACTTTTACATAACTGATCGTCCAGAAACTTTTTATCAAGTTCCTTTGCATTCTTTTTATCAAGTTCCTTTGTGAATTCAGGAATATTCTTTAAAAATATTAAAACTCTTTGGACACAAGCACAATTAATGTTTTTGAAAGATATTCTTTAGAACATTTTCTCAAAATGAGCAGCATGTCTATCTTGAATTTCAAATTCAGGGTGAAATGTTCTTTTGTAACAGAATTTAGAATAACGTGTTTTTATATTTGCTATATATATACATATATATATATATATATATATATATATATATATATATATATATATATATATATATATATATATATATATATATATATATATATATAAATGCATCAAACGAAATGTTAAAATTATTAAATCCACAAATTACAGAACTTTATAGGAATATTTTATCATAACAAAATTTAGAATATCTTGTTTTTATATTTTGTTATATATATATATATTTAGGAAAATGCATCAAGTGAAATGCTAAAATTATTAAAACCACGAATTACAGAGCTTTATAGAAATGTTTTCTCATAACAGAATTTAGAATCTCTTGTTCTTATATTTTGCTAAATATATATATGTATGTGCGCATAAACGTATATAATATAATAAATAAATAAATATATATATATATATATATATTTATATAGTACGCAAATTGCATAAAATTAAATGTTAAAATTATTATGCTACGATTTGCAAAGCTTTAATTCCCTTAAAAAAATATTTTCTCGTATAGAATTTAGAACTAATAATTGTTTTTAAAAAGAACAAGCTTTCTAATAAAGTGGCGTTCATTTTCATGAATTCCAATACCGTAATAGTTCGTAAATTAATCAATGCGTAAATTTTTACGGATAATCGGCATCAGTTATAATAGTAAATAGGGGGGAGGGGTCTCACCTTCTTCGCGTCGGCCACCAGCAAGAGGAGCGCCAAAGCTGAGAACAGTAGACAAGCACGCATCGTGAGATGGAATGGAATGGAATGAATCAAGCGAGGGACGCCCGACACATAACGGAGGACGCGGATGACGTCACGACCACCTGTTGCAAGTGGAGAAGTCCACTTCCCTCGAAGAGGAGGGAAGTGGGAAGATTTTCCATGAACCGGAAATTTCAATACCACAAAATTTTGTAATGATTTCTGTCTCGCGAAATCAAGTAAAAATTATCTTAAATTCGAACTCTCGCACTTTCTTCACAATATTTTTAATTCATGTGCGCAATGGAAAAAAAAAAATTAAGAGGTGCAATGGAATATTTTGTAGAAAACGGACATTATATATATATATATATATATATATATATATATATATATATATATATATATATATGTATATATATGTTATATATATATATATGTATGTAT
This sequence comes from Pardosa pseudoannulata, assembly GCA_032207245.1. Classification (NCBI taxonomy): domain Eukaryota; kingdom Metazoa; phylum Arthropoda; class Arachnida; order Araneae; family Lycosidae; genus Pardosa; species Pardosa pseudoannulata. The sequence goes on from CM063509.1 coordinate 3,988,766, forward strand.
ATATATGTATATATATATATATATATATATATATATAATATATATATGTATAATATATGTATATATATATATATATATATATATATTATATAATATATATATATATATATATATATATATATATATGTATATATATGTATCTATACATATAATATTATAAAAGAACTTATATTTTAATAA
>CM063509.1:3996445-4043945 GCA_032207245.1 Pardosa pseudoannulata
TCTATGATCACCGTAATTGCTTCAGTTCTTCACTCATTGTCGCTCCACTAGATGGCGACACGAAACTTCCTCTGAACTTTTCTCTCGTTCCCAATTTGAAGATTTATTATGACTTTTGCACCACGTTCATCAATTTTTAATCTTAATGTTCTTTCCCTTGTATTTTTTACTATCGTAACGCTCCGCGTATTTTTTCTTTCTTAAAATTTTAATCTTAATTTAAATTACCTTGCATCGTGTATCTCTTTGAATTTTATTTTTTAATCTGATGGGCGCCACCATTACTTTTTACCTGTCTTTAAGACTGGATTTTCCGTGAATAGGACTGTTCAATACAAATCGACGTTCCCCCCCACCCCTCAAGCGCAGTGTCCCATTCTTTTTATTTTACTGAGCGTTCGGAACCCGTTTAGGCAAGCCGAACCGTTGTACTAAGCATCTCGGTAACACATCATCATAAATTCACCGGCCTGAAATGGCGCCAAATATTTGCCACATTTGGCGAACTAGCATCCGGTGATCACAACATCATAAGTGCACCGGTCTGAAACAGGCTGGTGCATTTAAATGCACCCGCGTGAAAACAACTATAGTAAACACTATCTTTTTTCACAACATCACAAGTGCACCAGTCTGATAAAAAGGCCGGTACATTTATGATCATGCCACCTGCTATGATTTCGTTTTAAAATGTTTTATTACTTTAATTTTTCTTGTCTTAAAATCGGTAATATCGATCACCGCAACATAAATACATCGGTCTGAAAAAGCCACATGAAAATATCTACACTAAACGCTAACACTTTTTTAATTAGAAATCACACATAAATGAATCTGCGGCAAACATTTTTGTTCCAAAATTAAATTTTTCTTAAGATAGGTCATTTCTAAAAGAATTATTTTTTACTGGAAATTTATTTTATAATTATGATTATAGAAAACTAGGCAAGTTATGTAACCTAGTCCAAGAAAAATATTTTAATGAAGCTCTTTTATTATTACGCAGCATTTTATATAAAAAGGACGTGTTTGTTGTAGCCTAAATATTTGAACATAGTATGTATTGCAGCAATTTTTTTCATAGTCCACATACAGTCGAATAGAGAAAGGGGGGGGGGACGTCATAAGCCCGAAGCATTATTGTCAGAAAATTTTGGTCCTGTGCTCATTAATAGAAAAAACACCTTCCATCTTAACAACAGAAAGCTACTGGTAAAGACCTGTTTATACGGTAAACCTAATTTTCTTATCTCCCGCGCATCAAAGGTGATGTGGCAACTGGACCCTATAGGCCGAGCCCTTCAATCCAGAGGTTTCTGTCAGTAAGCACAAATCCCCCGCGCTCGCCAGACTCCCATTTTTAAAGATCCCAGAACAACTGCGCAGGCGTTGTACAGCCGGTGAATTTATGATGTTGTGTGACCCAGACGATAGTAACCGTTGTCCGCGACTCCCATGAGATCGCTTTGTTAGCGCCCATTGCTCTAACCTAATCCTGATGCATTTTTGTTAATTAAAGTTTTTAAATTTCTGTTTTCTAATATCGTCCTCAACAAATACAACGAAAACAATTTCGATTTTTAGTACAATGAATCTAAACTAAACTCTCGATTCTTTCGAGGCGGGGATACCGTTTAAATTACAGACGAGATCGCACCGTAGCTTTCGTTCCAAATGTCCTATTTGGATTAGTTATAAGAATATACAATCACACTTTCGTCTCGAATCCGTACAAGTGAAATAATTCTCCTCCCCCCGTAGCTTTTGGATCGACGCTTAAAAATTGCATTAGTTCTCCTTTACGCTTCTTCTCGCCAATCGAATCGGTATTTCGTAATATTTTGAAGTTTCTTTTCTCGGACAGGCGATTTTTCAGCGGCACTTTAAAAACGCGCATTTTCGAACCAGAAAATGAAAATTCGTTTTCGCATTGATCTGATAATGATTTGTTCTATATAGATATATGTATCTAATATTTATTTGCATATTTTTTTCTTACGAAATTCTCTTACGTAAAAATTTGCCAGTAATATATTTTAATCGTTACTATCTTTGCTACTAGATGGCGACACTAAATTTCTTTTTCCGATTGGACTAAATGAAACAGTATTTTGGGGGGAATCAATATTCATATATTTACTCTAAATTATTATAATTTAAAATATTACTATTTCAAAGTAATCTATTAAACTCTAAACTGATTTTTATGCATTTGTTCACGTAGAAATAGATAGTACGTAGAAATAAATTATACATTTTTTGATTTCTTACGTATTCAATTATTGGTAAGAACAAAAAATTCATTTCAATGCATTTGTATTCTCTATTCCACTTTAATCCCATAAACAATATAATAGCAGTTTCCAAAATTGAATAAAATTAGGTTTTTTTCCCTATATTTTTCATTTATTGCATGATTTTATCAGTATCATATTTCAAGTAATTTTTTTAAAATCTGTGTTCATACTTTTGTATGAATATATATCTTAATAGATTAATAATATATTTTTAATGAATATTCTATTGTTTTATACAGATTCAAAAACCAAAGTGGAGATTAAGTAATTCACTCTTATTCTAAGGGATATGAAAGCTACGTCTAATAGCTTGTGTCATTATGTCTAAATTACTAAAAATGGATAGTTTGTATTTATGGAGATTCTCTATAAGTACAGGGTGTTTCATATTGAATGGGACAAAAAGAATAGTGCAGTTTGACTGCCATTATTCAGCCAAAACGAATTTATTCTACGACTACAATTATACAAGTTTTATTTGGCAACAGGGAAAAATTATTGAATGACGAACTCACCGTTAGAGGTGGTGTCAAACAAAATGTCGTCCATGTAGGAGAAAGCATACTGTGTTTTCGAATGTGCCAATACCCCTCGGTAACTATTGTGCAAAGACATTTTCTCTAGTCCATTTTTTTTTTTTTTTTGCTGAAAAATCGATTAATGGGCACATTTACCAAGACATGCTCTCTGAGTGGTTACTCCCCCAGCTGGAGAAAGCTGCTCCTGATTTCCTTTAGCAGCAAGATGGTGCTCCCCCACATTGGAATAAAAAAGTACATGAGTTCCTGAATGGACGTCTACCCCATCGCTGGATTGGCCATGCTGGGTCACAGGATTTGACATGTCTTCATTGGCTGTTGAGATCACCAAATCTAACACCCTGCGATATTTTGTTAAAGACAAGGTGTTTGTGTGTCACTTCCTCGGGACTTAGAGGAACCGAAGCAGCGGATAACTGCAGTGTTGAACTCCATCACTGGGGATATGATATCATGAGTGTGGCAGGAGCTCGATTACCGTGTAGACATTTGTCGTGTCACCAGAGGGGCACCTATTGAACACCTGTAGAAGCTTGAATAAATGTAGTTTTGACATAAATTTGAATTTCCTAAATATATTAATTACAACGTTCACAATCATGTTCTCTTTTTGTCCAATTCAATATGAAACACCCTCTATATATATGTTGAAATCTGGTCAAATGGACACTCGAAGATTCAATTTTAAAGTTCCCTTGTAAATACATACGTAATCTTTAAAGTAACAAAACGGATATTTAGTCTATTTTTTCATATGTATGGTTATGTCTAAAATATTCAATAGATATTGATAATTTCAACACAAAAGCTTATTTATATGTATGTGTGTACGTGTTTAGTAAATTAGTCTAATTGGATTTTTAATTTATGCTGGTTTATCGGATTACATGTGTTTGAGTTTTGTTTAGTTTTTTCCCCATAGATGGCGATACTGTTAAAGTTTTTGAAGTTCAGCAAGAGGTGTTGCAGTATTTATGCCGACGTGGAGTAGTGAGGTTCGATGTGCATTCAAGGTTTTGGAGTGACTGCAACTAGCTTGCATGCCGAGATTCAGCCTTACGATTAAACATGGTGTGGAGTGCCGTTCTGAAAGACTGAGTTGTTTTATCGAGTTTTATTCTTTATCAAATTTTTATCGAGTTTTAGTCAAGTTTATAGATTTTAGGGTTCACATTTTATGAACCTTTTATGTAAGCAGTTTTACTTCAATTTCAAGTACTGTGTCATTTCAAGTATTTTGTTATTTGTCCAGCGTGCACTTTAACGCCGGAACATCTAGAACTGAATAAATTACTGTCCACTACAGTTCGACGTCTGTTTCTTTAGACAGAGTGTCATTTACAACAACATGTAAATTTAATTTAAACTGGTCAAAATGAATATTTAAGATTCTCTGCAACACTATGGGTATTGAAAGATTCAAAGTTAAAGTTTCCTTGTACGTTTGTACAGACATTCAAACTTTAATCAAAACGGATATTGAAAATTGACAGATCAAAATTTTTCTCACTTTTGCCAACTTTTAAGTGTCTTCATCAACGACAACCAATCACTTAAACATGTACTTTTATTGAAATACATTTTCATCAAAGTTTATTTCTTTACAGACAACTTATAAATACATAAGCAGAGTTTTAGAGAGTACGGGAACTAACAAGAAAAAAAAAAAAGTATATCACAATAAATGGTTTTTATTGAAAAAAAAAAAAAAAAAAAAGAAAAAAACCATTCTTTAAGGCATATACATCATTTTATACTTTCTGAGGTGATAAGCTTTCTTTCAGATAGCACAAAAATCAAAGAAACGATCTACGAAAAGCCAATTACGAAATCGAATCTTGTCCTTTGTAGACATGGAGGAAATTCTTTTCGTTTGTGCTTGAAAGGAAAATGGTGTGTAAGGCCCCTTGATTGACTTTTAAACGCAATTCCAGATATGTACCTAAACTTTGGCCGACAGAAAGAAAGCAAAGATAGATTGCAAAGGTAAAAAATATATATTAAATTGGCATTTCATATCATAAATAATCAACTATATATAGAGCTTTTAAAAAGAGTATGTATTCCCGACGAGGCAAGAGTGGCTGGACTAGTTTTTTTCCCCCTATTTTTATAGATTTTTTTTTCTTCCAAACTTGGTCCCAATATGTCCTCCTAATCTGCCGTAATGGACAGCTGTGCAAAACCTATAAGGGCTTTTTCATCAGGTACTTCGCTAGGATTCGAACCGGGGTTCTGAAAAGGAAAAATAGAAAAATTATAAACTGTGGTCATTCCAGATAAAGGACATTATGTGAAACCTCAAGAGATCATTTAATGAAAGATGAGAGATCATGGTTTTTTGGGGTTGTCAAGAAAGAGAAGCACTCTTTAGCTGTCTAATATATACTTATTAAATTTTAATTTGATTTTTATCTTAAACTTTTAAGTAAAAATTTCATTAAAATAATTGAACCACCCTATATATTGTTTTATATTACATTATTATTACATTACATTTTTAAGTGTTAATTATATTGCAATTGTAAAAATAATTATCCTGCTTATTTAGTAAGAGATGATATAGTATTATTAAAAGGTACCAATAGATAGCATAAGTAAAAGATGTATATAATACAGATGTCAAGTACTAGCAGGTTGGTTGCTGGTTTGTAGTACAGTGAAACTTCTCCGAGCAGCCACCCTTCTAAACAGCCAATTTTTCATGGCACCAATTTTTCGACTCAGACCTAATGGTAAAATAGCCTGTATCAGCGGCCACCTGACCCCCTCTAAACGGCCACCGAGTGGGATTGCCCCTTTCACTTTTCGGAAAATTCTACTAGCTCCATGCTTTAATTTTGAGCGGTAAAACTTAAGGTTAGTTTTATGGTCAGATATAAGACCCCGGAATAATTTGCGAAGTCCATTCCTGCAGTCCCCCCCCCCTTCTTAGAAACATTAAATCTGTTATCTCTTTTGTATTCGCCCCACACCCTTCAGATAGGTAATTCCTATTGCACCATCCATAGAAACTGAGGGAGGAACTGGAAAATCAAGCGTTGAAGGCATCCTAGGGCCTTTATTTGGAAATCCAAACGGTAAAGTTTAGGAAGAATTGCCCCTCTGTCGGCAAAAATGTCATCCACGCCAGTTTCATTTCATTAGTGGGTCAGTGACCTCAGTGGCAATGATGTCAAAATGCGTTTTTCTAAATCTTGAACATAGCATTGGAAGTTCTGCATGAATACGAGAACGGCAAATTGGCAAGAAAGTGAGCTGAATTATTTAACTGTGGAAGAACGGATATCAACAAAGACATTAAAGAAAAGAATTTGATTTTGAAGGAGTATGAAGACTACAGAAACAAATTGTAGCCTTTTTTTAAAAAAAATGAAAAGAAGCACAAAATAAAGCACTATTTTATCTTTAGATAAGTTTTAAATTTCATTTACATAAGGAATATATGTCAGACTTGTTTATATTACGCATTACAGTAATTATCTTATAATAGTAAATAAAATCCTTCAGAGAAGCCAAATATTCTCGGTATGGAGGGGTGGTCACGCAGAGAGGTTTCACTGTATTTATAGTGACACTAAGAAAATCTAAGAAACAACTCCATTTATTGAGAATAAAAAAATTCTTACCAATGCAAAAACTGTTGTTTTCAGAGTTTGATTATCCACCAATTTTTGTAAATTAGCAGCAACTACAAGAGACAAACATTTCATGCATATAGCATCATTTGAAGCAAATAATGAGAAAAATTATTTTTCTCAAGAAAATTCCACTAAAATTCTGTCAAAAATGTCCCCTCCCCCTAAAAATAAATAAAATAAAATTTTTAAATAACAAAAATTGCCCCAAGATTAACAAAAACTAGACATTAACAAAGAAAATGCCATACATGTGGGAGTCATAGGTTAGATACATTTGTGTAATTTCTGCAAATTCAACTGAGTCATACTGATTTATTTTCTTTTACAGGGGTCCCACTCTTTTTCCAAAACAAACATTAAGGACTTTCTAAGGACCACAGTAACTTTTTATAAGGACCTACTTGAAATACTTGGCATAACAACATAAACCCTATTTCCTGAGGAACCTATTTTAATGATGATGAACCAGACAAGGATGTTCAATAAATGCCCCACAATATTTCAGAATTAAGTTTTTAAAAATGCCGGCTTGCAAATGCTGAGGTACTTTCAAAAAGGTGCTATTATTACGATTTTTCTATTTATTTTAACTCTAAATCAAATGATTCATGCAAGACAAGATTTTAGCGTCAAATACAAAAAAGGTTAAAAATTTAAACAAAATTTTTAAGTTGTTTTAAACAAAAACGACAACAAAAACAAAATTTAAACAAAATTTTTGAGTTGTTTTAAACAAAAACAACTCAACATTGCTTTTTATTCAAGAACAACTATAAATTAGATTTGAATACATACAACACATTAATTTTATAATCACAATTTTCTGCATACAATAGTGATGATGTTTTGAAATATGTACATAGCTAGATTAGAGTATCTAAACAAAAAATGTGAAGTAAAAGAAAAAGAGAAATGTGTGTTTTGACTTAAGGTACTTTAATGTATTAAATGTACATTTCAGGAACTTCTTTACAACTTTTTAAAATCACTAAATTCAGGAAACCATATGACTAATTACATTTTAATAATAATAAGAAAAATAAGATTAGAGCGTCCCATTTTGGGTCTTTTATTAAAATATTTTGTTATTAATTCAGATTTTCTTTTTTCAACAACAGACTTTTGCTGTGATACACCATGAAAAAAGTGACTAAAAGTGACTGTTTACTTAAAAAAGTGACTAAATGTGATCAATTGTAAAAAAAGTTACTAGAGGTGAGAAAAGTGACGGAATTGCAAGCCTGAAAATGCCTAAAAATTAATATAAGATAAACTTATTTGACAAAAACTAATTTTGAAAAAAAGTTTTTAGTGATCAAACTAAACATAAGTTGTGAATAAAATACAATATTATACACAGTACTTTTTCAGGTTTAAAAATGACTCTGATATATACATATATTTGTGTGTGATTATACCCTATGTTACCTGGGAAAGAAGAAAGTTTTAGACTTTTTTTTATTACATTCAATGCAAGGAAAATTAAACTTCCATAAGGGAAAAAAAAGTTCCCATGCAAAGGAAACAAATCCTCAATGCAAGTGTAAAAAATAAATACACCTGTATCGTGTTGCTTCCACAGTAATCAATGACAATGAGGATATGTGACGTGAAAACACTTATTCTAAATAAACAGACTTTGTTCTTTAGAGAATCCAAAAACTCTTACCAACAATGATGTCTTTTCCATCTACCAAACCGGCTCCCACCAGTTCTCCAGCAATACCATCGGCAGTATCTAGTCAATAAAAAATAATTGCATTTGTTAAGTTTAGAAGTGGACAGCTAACATAAATAAAGGATCATTGCACACATTTCAGGAGATAGTGTATAGTCAGAGAATCTTAACACTTCACATGTGGGCAACACATTTTTATGCTTTTTTGCAGTCTGTCACTGGAGAGCAGGTCCCGTAAAAATACATATTTAGTAGATTTGGGGTGGATACCCGCTAACCACCCCAAATCTACTCAATACGTATAATTATATGTACGTGTGACATTATAGACGTGTTGTTTGTATTTTTTCTTTGCACAAGTTAGGGTTGTTGAATGACTCAGTCTATTGTTGCATTATTTTGTCTTCCATCGAATTCCTAGCTCCAGAATGTACGAGTCATGTTTTGTCCATTGGAAGCTTGGATTTTTATCATTGAATACAAAATGGATAAAATGAAACGTTGTGACAAAGAGAGTGATGAAGAAATATGTGCTGATAGATTAATGTACTTTCATTTTAAAAATTGTTTATTTTTGTGACTGTGTAAAAATATATATTTTTTTGCTGTTAAATAATCATACAGTATATATAAAAGTTTTGTTAAAAAAAAAGTAGTTTTTGATTGACTGCAATTTTTCTGAATAACTAAACTTTCGCACAATAATAATAATAATAAATAAAATCCTGCCCTCTGCACGTGTAAGTTGGCAGTGAAGTATACCCGCATGCCAAGTGTTAAGGAGTATGAAATAAGCGATTCTCTGGCACCACATACACTTTACACCCATCAGCCCATTGCAAGGTATGAAACGACATAAATAAGAATGAAATGACTTAGAAATATTTCATGTTAATCTTATAATCTTTTTCAATATTTAAAAAAAAAAAAAAAAAAAAAAAAAAAAAAAAAAAAAAAAAAAAAAAAAAAAAAACCTTCACATTTAAATGTGTTACCAAACAAGTAAAAGAGGTAAAATAATTTTGAATAAAATTACTGTAAAGCAAAAAACCAGCAGATCAAACTATTTTTACCATGGCATCCAGTAAAAACACTATAGAGGTAGATAATCAGCCACATCGCCAGACACATATAAGGCCATTCTATAGTACATTTTGACAGTATTTAATATATAACTTTATTAATTTAACTTTTTAGGCCAACTTTCTTTAATGACTGTCGCAGCACCCAGTTCGACAATTGGGGCAATAAAACCATTACTTATTAGGTACCAACAGTAGTCGTTTAAACCCTAGTACAGTCGAACTCGTCTATAACGAGCTCTAATTTAACGAGAACTCTGATTTACCGAGGGAAGCGAGAATATTCGGTTGGATCAATGGAAGAGAAGTCACTTTTAACGAGCAAGACCTGGTTTTAGCGAGCAATATTTTCCTGTCTTGTAATCTTTTTTCTCATCTTTCTAGTCTTTCTGTCTTTTTTTTTTTTTTTCTTCACCGCGGTTTAATACTTTTGTAGAAAAAAATCCTCCAACTTTCCAATGTCAATAGGGAGGATAAACAAATCTGGTGCAATTGAATTTTTGCCACCAAATTCTACATCGGTTATCCAACCTATGGTGCAAGCAGTCATAACATGTTTCGAGTGCCACTTCCGTAAGCGACTGATTTTGATGATTCTGGACCAAAGAGATAGAAGTGGAACAGCATCAAATACCAATGTCAATGTACTGGAAGCAATACGTTTGATGAATGATGCATGGGAAAATGTCACATCAGCATGCATCATCAAGTGTTTCCATAAGGCTGGATTGGGGGGGGGGAAGGTTAATTGTTGTTAAATTAAGAAAAGTATTTAATTAAATTAATATAATTTAAATATTAATTAAATTTTTAGTTAACTCAATCGTTTGACCTCCAAAGCCCCCCCTTCTAGCTGCACAGCTGCCTAAAGAACTGTTTATTACGAGCACTCAGATTTAATCAGTAAATGTTACGGTCTCTTTGTGCTCATTACAAACAAGTTCGACTGTAACACTATTTTAAGCACAACTTTAAAAAAAATTAATTTAACCCCTTGCCTTATGAATCAAACGACGTTTGCATGTGCCACTTTTGATGAAAGTTTTTCTCATGCTCCGTGACCAGAAGCAGTTTCATCACTTACTCAATTTTGCACACGTTTTTTGCAGTACAAACCACAATGCTATCTTCAGATGTATCCAAATTGGTATCTGTTTCAGTTTCTAAGGTGTCATCAGGACACTTTCCAGCACTGTTATTAGCATCCATTTTCCTTTTTGCCATTAGGTTCAATTTTTAGATTTTTTAAAGCACCAACAGTTAATTATTTATTGCATATAATACTCTATTGGAATGACGTCTAAGAATAAATGATCAACTCTTATATTGCAACCATAACAAACAATAACACAAAAGCAAAAATTTTATTGCCTAAAAACAATAACATGTCTGATACGAGTTTTTCACTTTTGTGCAGAAAGAATCATCACGTGTCTGACACAAGCTTTTCACTTTTGGCCAGACAATATCCTCACGTATGTGTTGCAAGGTTCTCATTTTAGTCACAGCAGTATGATTAAGTCTCCCATACTTTGTTTAAAGGCAAAGGGTTAAGCAATACAAACTAAAAAAAAAAAAAAAAATTAAGAAGTGCTATTTTAAGAAATTTATTACTTGCTTTCATCCTATGGAGTATGTTTTTTACAATGTTAGATGAGATAGATCCATTATCAATTTAGAGTGGGTTTTCTTAGCACATTTTTCGAAATTTTTCTTCTTTTCTATTTTAGCTTGATTAATAACATAGGGAAGATTCATTATACATTATACAAAATAAAACCCCAGAACATATATTGGGTTACACAAATATTTACAATTTTACTAGCCATGGTGTATGAGTGTGCTGTTTATTAAATATAGGTAACATTTTAATTATCCTCATTAGTTAAAAAACTAATGCCCTTAAAAAGAAAAAGACAATTCTTAACAATACTTGTAGATATGGGATAACTGCAATTATACATACAAATCTCATCCAGGGTTCCCACTATTTTTCCAGAAAAAAAATTAAGGGCTTCTTAAGGAGTTTCTAAGGACTATAGTAACTTTTTATAAGGACCTACTTGAAATACACAACATAACGGCATAAACCCTATTTCCTGAGAAACACATTTTAATGATTATGAACCAGACAAGGCATGTTCAATGAATGCTTTACAATATTTCAGAATTAAGTTTTAAAAATGCCTAAAAATTAATATAAATCTACTTGACAAAAAATAATTTTGAAAAATGTACACCTAAAGTTTTTTGAGTGATCAAACTAAAAATAAATTGTGAATAAAAACGATTTTATAAACAGCACTTTCTGAGGGTTTAAAAATGACTGATATATATATATATATATATATATATATATATATATATACTTGCTGATTATACCCAACGTTGCCTGGGACAGAAGAAAGCTTTAGACTTTTCTATTACATTGAATGGAAGGAAAATTAAACTTCCATAAGTAACTGAAATATCTACAAACCCCCATCTTCCATGCTTCGTTTCATTAAAATATGCATGATTGTTAGATATTAGGAAAGGGCAGCCGACTTTATACTATAAACCTTTTAAGAATACAGAAGATGTCAAATAAATAACTAAGAAAAAACTGTTATAAAATAAAATTGATAGGAAATCACGTGACAACGGCAGATCTCGTCGATGGAGAAATGGATCATGTTCTAATTTAAAAATTAAGGAGTTTTTAAGGACCTTTGACAAAAATTAGGTAGTTTTAAGGGCCTTTAAAAATGGAAGCTAAAATTAAGGACTTTTAAGGACCGTGGGAACCCTGTCATTATGGAATTTTTTTCCCCTATATTTGGGTAAAAACAGGTTAAATGGAACATGGCAATACCTAAATACTTATTAAACCATTTATTAAGAGTTAATGCTTTAACTCACCTCTGTCAGGAACAAACTCAAATCTTATATCGTTTAATTCCCTCTTTTGATTTCTGAAATATAAATAATTCAATATAGTTAAACACTGGACTGAAATAAAGATAAATCAATACAGTCAAACTCGTTTATTGATCTAAAGCACATCCAGGAAATCTTTTAACCAGTTCAGAACATATGTGATCATGCAAATTCACGTTATGGGTCCACAGACACACGTCATCAGGGAATAATGTTTAAGTAAACCTCTTACATTTTCCAGAGTGTTCCCCTTCAATATATACTTTCAGTTCTGTTCTGAATAAGGGAACTTTGAACAGGCAAATAACATTATGTGTTCCAGTCTTCCTAAAAGACTGATTTATTGAGCACTGGGTGTTTAGATTTTGACAGAATGTCAGAAGGGTAAGAAGAAATGTCATTTGCTAGATAGTGTTTTGCATATTTGGAGATCAATTTTATTTTAGGGAAAAAAAAAAAAGAACAAGAATTTTATTCGATGAATGAATGAGTAAATAGTGGAATGGAGAAAAGACAAGTGACAGTGAATCTGACAACACCGAAATACTTAATAGCAGTGAGAACAATTTAAATGTAAATGAATGGCAAATAGATATAAAACATCTCATACCTTTCGAGTTGCATTTAATCATTCAATTTGCCAATATACCTTTTACAGATAATTTGTTTAAATTTTAAAACGTCCATTAAAAAAAAAAAAAAAAAATGCAAATCTAGCTTTTAAAATGAAATTTTTTATTAAAACAAAATCCTTTTATAAAAAAAATTCATATTTTTTTTAAAATATTACAAAACTTTTGTTAAAGTAAATAGATTAAACATTCTCATTGGCTAGTTCACTTGTAACCAAATGTAAATTGTTTTGGTGACAGAGCACTAAAGACATCTTGCATCAACAAACTTTTTTTTAATTGTTAAAATTTGTCGTTTTCCCTCATGGTCTAATGACTCTTCCTTATAGATATAACCCTAAATTTGCAGTAAGAAATAATTCCCATTACAAACACAGATATAAAAGTTTGTAAATAATATATCAATTAGAAATAACATGAAAGCATGGAATACACATGCACAAAGTGGAGAAACGATAAAGACAATGCATTTACCTTTTCATACTATAGGTACATTGGAATTGGTACTACAGAAAACAAATATGCAACAATTAAACATGTTGCATTTATGCAACAATTATTTGATGCAGATATGAGAGATACAGATTGATTAGTCATTTTTAATTTCATACTGGTTAAATGTAGTTTGACTATTAAATGTTGATTATTTTTTTCTTTCATTATTTGTTTTAATAACCTTAATTTTATAGTTATGAAATTTTTCATTTTTCAAAATTTGTCTTTAAGGTAAATATTTAGTTATATATCAAACAGAAATAAAATTTATGATTATTTGTGGAGAAAGGGACAATGGAACTTTTCAATATTTATTATTGGCTACTTGAATGAGTAGTAAATGGACCAAGTACTCAAAGCTCTATAGCACTCAATGAAACTGAACAGCTTTCATTCTTTGTTTCTAATTTATAAGATCGTTTATTCTTGTTAGTTTTAGACACTAAGGAGGGTTCCCACTCTTTTTCCAGAACAGAAACGAAGAACTTTTTAAGAACTTTCTAAGGACCAAAGCCACTTTTTATAAGGACCTACTTGAAATACACAGCATAACGACATAAACCCTATTTCCTGAGAAACATATTTTAATGATGATGAATCAGACAAGGCATGTTCAATAAATTCTCAACAATATTTCAGAATTAAGTTTTTAAAAATGCCTAAAACTTAATATATGATAATTCTATTTGACAAAAACTAATTTAAAAAAAAGTTTTTAGTGATCAAACTAAACATAAGTTGTGAATAAAATACAATATTATAAACAGTACTTTCTCAGGTTTAAAAATGACTCTGATATATATATATATATATATATATATATATATATATATATATTCAGAAAGTATGGTGTAAATTGATAGAAAATTACACGACAGATTATTATGTTGATGGAGAAACTGATTGTGTTTCAATTTAAAAATTAAGGAGATTTTATGGAACTTTAGTAAAGGTTAAGTATTTTTAAGGGCTATTAAAAATGAAAGCTAAAATTAAGGACTTTTAAGGACCATGGGAACCCTGCTAAGGTAGATTCAACTCAATCTATCTCTTGAACTTTTTGTTTCTTCTGTTTTGTTTTTGGTTCATGTACCCTAGCCAATTTTTACATAGATTCTGATTTAAAAACCAAGTCTTCATTATAAACGAGTTGGACTGTACAATGTTCCAATAATTATTAACAAAACTCACCTTATTCTCAAAACGAGGTTTATTTGTTGAACACTACTGGATTCATTCGTCTAATGGAATGAAAAGAGACAATGTCAATAAAATAAAATCACATTTGGAAGCAACTGAAATATAAGCAGAAAGATAGCCTGTTCGTTTCCTCAAAAGATTTTGGTATACCCATCTTGTAACTTTATTACAATTTCTGATACTAAAAATCAAAGTTAAAATATATTCCCAAATTTACATGTTTTAATACATAATAATTTAACAAAAATCTAACTGCTTCAGAATTACATGCATGGTAAATATAAATTTTTCATTTTTTGAAATTAGTAATACTGTTACACACTTTCCCTACTTTTTCTCTAGAAATATACAAGAAATATCAATGAAGAACTTTATAAACATATTATCATTCTAATACGATTACAATTCCACGGGAACTAATAAACAACTTTGTATCATAATCAATAGTACCCAAATGGTACACATTTGACAAAAATATGGATGCATAAAATAAGATCTAGAAGAGCATTGCTCGAAAATTGTTCTAAAAAATAAACAAAATTAAAAAATCAATGTTTTATTTATGCTGTAAATGATTGTTGTGTGACTGATTTTACCTTGGTAACAAACCCTTTGTTAAAATACTTTTTCAAACAATGTTCAGGTACCATTGTTTTAGCTATTTATATCTTTTAAATTTTTATTTACGATGAAACTTCCAAATTCAGTTCTTGTCTTAATAAATATTGTTGGCCATTCACATTTGCTATGTGGTATTATTATAATATATAACTTCTGAAATTATCTTATATTTATAGTTTCATCCAACTGCAAACCATGTGATGACAGTAGACAATATATCTGTGATGCAGAGAGAATTATCTTCATATGTATTCAACTTCTATTCATCACAGATTACAAAAAATCTTATTTTTCAGGTTTCTTGGAAACTGTATGGTTTTTATTCGAACACTTATAATCTTACAATGGGATCCAAATCCATATAATTTATGTCTAAACCATACAAGTTGCCTAGTATGAATTCCCCCCCCCCCACATATTGTGTGAAAATAAAGCTTACAATACTTGAAAGGTACATATTAAGGATAAATATATTCTACAAAATTCTCTAAGATCATGAATGCTATTTTGAATGAAAGTTTGTATTAAATAGCAGAGTTAAGAACATATACTCATATATACAACAGAAATACTGTTTATACAAATCTTAAAATTGTTTAAACATTGCAAGTATACTTTTAAAAACAGAGTTTTGTAGTTATAATTCTCAATAAAACTAAATTATGCAAACAATAATGTATTGGCATATAATACAATTGCCATCTTCTGACAGCTAAAGTTGAACTAATAATTCCCAATTAGTGATCTAAATGAATGGTTAAAAAGTAGTCTATGAGGAAGGGAGACAAAAGAAGAGGGAAAATTAATATTGATCCTATAGCCAAAAAATATAGATCAGAAAAGCACTGTTCTAACAGAAAGGTTTGTTGAACCTCGATGGGTCCAACTTTCAAAATCTTACAATTTCAGATACTAAACGTAAATATCTAGGCTGAAAATACATTCATAAGTATAATCATAAATATAAAAATTTAATATAAAATATTTGAATTAGTCTTTATCAAACAAAACAGCTTAAGAACTATATGAAAAGTAAATACAGAGGGCTCTGCTTAATGTGATCAATTTGGGACACCGCGTTTGATAACAACCGATATACAAAATTAGATAAATTTACCCCCCCCCTTAATTCACACTTACTACATTTCAAAAATAAAATGAAAAAAAATTCACCTTATATTTATGTACTTTATATTATCCTTTAAGACATAAAAATTGTTTACATAGTAAAAATAATTGATCAACTGTTGATGGTCTACAATTCTTTCTAAGAAGCTTATTGATAAATTGTTCGTAATCATAATGTTTTTTAAAGTCATTGTAGCAGTGGTGTACTCCACGTTTCGACATTTTCACTGCAATTCAGAGGCTGAGATAGAAATGTTTAACTACGCTGCAGCATTGCACTGACTCATTTTTGATAACATGTCCTAATGATTTAAAATTTCGATCTTTTTTTTAATGTTAAATCACTTCGCTTTCTGGCTTCCCTATCGACAAGCTGCATATAAGCGAGCAAGGCATAAAATGTAAATACGCTCCTTCTCAGTTATGAATAGAATTTGTTGCCTACTGCTTATCTGACGACCCTTGACCACAAGCAGGGTGTGCATATTTCTGAAACATTTCAGGAATGGGTAATTCTCCACTGCTTTGTTCATTCCACATTTCCCCAGGGGGAAGAGGTGAATTCTTGGAAATTAAAACAACTGCGAAGGGAAAGAAAAGAATGGGTTTCTTCTGAACATATTGCATATATTCCTTTCAGTTAAAATGAGGTTTGAAAACGGATAACATTAACCGATGTAATGATCCCATAAAGCGATCCTTTTAACATACAAATGAATCGAGAAAATCGGGACCCAGTGATGTCGATAACAATAAGCGATGGATAACAATAACATCGATCACATTAAGCGGAGTCCACTGGATAATTTTTTAATTTTTATGGATTTAATTATATTATTACTCGCATACTCATCTTTTCTACTAGAAAGATGAAAGAAATGAAGAACTTCATATGCACATTATTCTTATCTCTTAGATGTTATGTTTCCACATGAGAATAAATTTGTATCATAATCTACAGAACTCAAATGAAATTTTGAAAACTAAAAAAGCACTTGAGAAAAATCTGAATGAATAAAACAAAATCTAGAAGAACATTGTTCAAAAATCTATTTACAAGAAATAAACAAATAAAAATTTAAAACGATTTGTTTTAAGTGATTTTGCCTTTTTAAAAAATTTTTCATCATGAGTCTGTTTAAAACAATGCTGACGTATCATCATTTTAGCTATTATGTATATTCAAAATTTATAACAAATTTACTACTACTCTTACCTGTAGTATAATCAAGCTAAAAAAAATTCAAAAATTTTTTCAGAGAATCTATATTAAATCTATAGTGGATCAATCAATTTCACAAGACACACACTTCTATGTAAGCTGGAAGCAAGTGATAAATCACTCAATTTATATTTTAAAAATGTGGTAGCTTCAGATAGGTTACGAAAGTTTAAACTATTGATGTTGGCACCGAATAAACAAAAATATTATTGCTGCATGGTCCAGCACTGAGTCTCAAATGGGTTCCATGGCAGTCATCAAAAACAAGCAGCTCATTGTGAAATTCAAAAAAAAAAAAAAAAAGAGTGAAGGAGCTTAAAATTTAAAATTTCAGTCGCCTTCCTTGGCCACTATAAAAAAATGTTAAGAAATATCCTTGTTTTTGTCTCAAGATAAAGTCAATCTTTTAGCTTTGCAGTTCTCAAACTGCCTAGTACAAAAATATTTGAGTGTTGTTGGTTTAACATTTTACTTTGCAGCAATTTGGCTGGAAAATGTTTATCTGTTTAACATGCCGGGTGACATTTTCAGCTTTGTGGAGATATATTTTAATGTTGGGGAGAATTTTTTTTTTTCATTACTACTTATATACAATTTTTGAGTTTCAGGTAAATTTTACTACTAAAAAATGCACTATTAGCGTATATACAGAAATATAACATTTTCTTGCAAGTTTTCTTTTTTTAAAGCATTTAAATTTGTGTTGTTTTCACACGCAAACATACAATCTTGCTATATGACACATATTAGCCGAATTGTACAAGTTGGCAGTCAATGTGTTCCCATTCAGACAATAAGGGTACATCGACAGAAAAAGGCTTTTACATTTTTGTTACTATAATGCATACTCACTAATAGCGCAGAATTTTCGCTTAAAGGCCCAGGTAGGTTGGAGGCTGGTACTTCATTTGCATGGGTTGGAAGACTGTTGGGTTCGGTGACAGGTGGGGAACTATTTACAGCAGAGGGGGAGGGATCGCAAGCCTTGCTCTCCTAAATGAAAAACAATCATCACAAAACACAATACCTCATTCTGGAATCATCCATACTCACCCAAAGACACCACTTATGCTTCAAAGATTTTAGGCAGAAATTACACTATCTATTAATATATAAACTAAAACAATTTAGTTCATCCTGTAAGAGCTGGAGAAGCTCATCCATTGCAAATATCATTTATTGAGTAATTAAAAAAAAAAAAAAAATTCTTGTAATCTTTAGTTACTTTTTTTTTACCAACATCTTTATTGGTTTTTATCATTTTTGTTAGAAGTTGCAGCCAAATCGGCACTTTCCGTAACTACCGGTGAATCCCAGCAATTTGTTTATTAGTTTGTTTTTAAGTTAACCGAGGCAGGAGATTTTACTGCCGTTTTAATTGCCAGTTAGAATGCTTTTGTTAAGGAAGCTGACTCTCACTGTAAGTTTGGTCATGACGTCAAATGTTAAAGTGACTTCAACTCTCACTTGGCTCTGTGCCATTTTATGATTGGCTGAGTGGGGAAGGAAGCTGCATGATTATGTTAAATAGTATGTGATGCTGCTGCTGGGTTTAACCCATCTACCGGCCACCCTCCCCACCTTTTTCCCTTTCAAAACAGTCACCCTTTTCGTAAATTCCAGACGGAACTTACCGTACCATACTAGAGTTGCCGGTTTAAAAGTTTAAATTATTCTCCCTGCAAGATAAAGGAGTTCCGTTACTCAAAATTAGTTTCTTTCATTTATTATCGCTTTGCAATATTTTATTTCCTCAAAAGTATGCGATACGAGTTATACGAGTGCGAACGAGAAGGGGTCGACAAGTCCGTTTTTTAACAGGAATTCGCTGTCGAACCCCCGTCGACGCGTCCGTTCAGTGGGTTAAGGCAGACAAGCATGAGGCAGGTGCTTGTCTTTTGGTCAGCTGTGAGGGTAGCAGCGTTATTGTTGTTCATGCTGTAGGTAAATTTCCTTTAAATGACGTATTAGTTTAACTCGAAATTTTAAAAAATAATGTATTAGATTATAAAATCCTTTCTTTTTTGACTCTGTATTTTTTTTAATAATTATATGGTATTAGGATACTAAGATTAGGGACTAGTATTAGGTTTAAATGTTTTCTGTAATATTATCTGAACCTTTTTTTTGGGTAATAGTGGGTTGTTGAATTATTATGTTAGTTTTGTTAACTGCCTTTTTAAACTTTTAGAACTTAAATAAAAATGTTTAGTTCTAATACACTTGTTTTTATTTCTCGTCATTCTGCACAAGTCATGTTAGCTTCCACTTTAAATATCTTTAGTATCAGAGATGTCCAGCTGTATTAGGTAGCTGCTCATCAATTTTAAGTTTTTAAAATCAATTTTTACCCTTATTGACTTCATAGTTACTGATAGAAAATAGGTCAGTAGTTAAACCAATTGGCAGACACCTAATAGCAATGCAGTGGAAGGATGAATAAGTGCCCTCCAAGAATAGATGGTTTTACTAATATTTTATTTTAAATCTATAGCATAAATAAAATATACACTAAGTGCAGCATTTAGCAGCATAAAATAAAGACTATTATACATGACAATATTAGTCACACAAAAGTTGGATGGCAGGCCAGGCCGTCAAGCAAAAGCAGAAGCTTAAACTACAGGATAAGAGCATAGAAGCTTAGTAATCACATGCTTAAATAGTACAAATATCAATACATTTACACAAATCTTATAAATATCTTACATAAAGCCTTCAGTTGACAGTCATGGTCAAATATATCCGTGATTAAAGTTAACACACTGGATAAATGGAAAAATATAACGTCATTGATTTGCAATGACGTCAAAGATGATGCAACGAAGGATTTTAAACTTTAGTTTTCCAACTCTCAGCATAAGGGCATTTAAAAATGTCATTGAATAAAATAACTTAGGAGTTTACATTTTTCTATTAAAGAATAATCATAACCTTAAATTTTACTATTCCTCCTCAAATTGTAGAGTAATGTGACAATGATTTTCCTTAGTAAATTAAATATAAAAAAATAAACGTGTATTGCACTTACAGATAAACATTTATTATTTACTGTTATACAATATCCTATTATCTCTTTTATTACGTCTGGTTGAATATTGATATCAAATTCAATTTATTTTAGTTTAAAAATAGAACTAGAAAATGCAAGTATCCCTCATTGTTTAAATAGTTTCCATAAATACAAGGTGTCATCAGGCTGAGTTATGCTAGAAAGTGGGAGCAGTTTGTCAATCTCACTTTTGGAATTTTCACCCACAAGCCCTTCTACAGGGGCTGGAAGTGGAAAGAGAGTATGTAAGTAGTTAGCCCTCCCCCCACACCAATATTTTCTTAATATTTTAGTCTAAAGCAGAAACTTATAAGTTTGTGGGTATTGTCACGAGCTCGGCTGTTTTTCTTTTTCCGCCAGTGGCAATGTGGAAAGATGATGAAAATAAAATGAAATGGTTATTGCTGAGTTGAATGTGTTTTTTTTTAAATACTAATTTGCTCTCCCAAAGACTATTTTTTAGAGAATAGAATAGGTATAAGGAAGTAAAAGAACTTACAGATGTTTCGGCTGTTTTGTCATCACCTTCTTCGTCGGACGACCATACCCAGTCGCCTGCTTCTGTGCGATGCAGTCGACCACTCGTGCCTGGAACTCTTTTCGTATTTTTAAGCTACAAAGAAACAAATATAGTCGAATCTTTTAGTCACTAAAGAAATCAAACTCAGCTAAAAAAAAAAAATAGTTTGGATTAAGTTTTCTTTTTCAGAGTTTAGGTTGTTAACAAAGGCATCAATCTCATAATTGGAAGGATGCAAGTTTAAGGCTTGATTTGGCCAAAGATTCGCTGGGTTCAGGAATAGGTTTGTTCTTGTTACTATTCAACATTGAAATCATTTTAATTACTTTTAATTGTGTATATAAAATAATATACCTGAGAAAGACTTTTTGATGGTTAGATGCAAATTGCATTAAAAGCTGAATTTTGATGCCAAAAACCCAACCCTATATGAAAATAATTAAAGTCCACTTTTCACAAAGACAATATATTTAGATGCAAAACTATACAGTTTTCTAAAATACTTTTAAAATGATCCCATAGAACAAATTTAACATTTGTAAACATAAAATTAGCACATTAACATATACAAAGAGTGAATATTTTCAAATTTTGAATTTATTCAGTCAAAATTAAGGAACAAATTAGAAGCAAAGAAAGCCAAAAACATGTTTTGGGTCATAATGTGATTCAAAAACAAAAAGAACTTGAATGAGGTAATTAGGTTAAATAATAATAGAACTAAAACAGTACATTAAATTGCTTGAGAAAATTATAAATTCTATTTAAATACAGTCAATGGAATATACTTTCATTTGCCAATATGGATATCTTTGATACATCTTTTTAGCTAGACAGAACAGTCGTAATATTTTTTTCCTCATTACTTCAAGCATGTTGTGTTACAAAATTAAAAAATGAGAAAATTCAATTTAAAAATTATTTTTTTTGTTCATTTTTATTCACTTCTATTTAACTTCATTCGTGTGTCAGTGGGTATTTTTAAATTGATTTTAAACTATCTTCCTGACTAGCTAGAGAACTCAAATTTTGCATATGGGTTCATTTCCAATGACAAAATAATATTCAATTATAAAAAAAATTAGAATAGAGAAAAAAATCAGTTTGAGGAGCGGTTTTTTTATATGCCCACTATATGTGCAGTCAAGGCATGGAGATAACATATGCAGGTTCAATTATATCTATGTTCTTCGTCTTTTCTTTTTATTAAAACAATGATGGAATTTATTCCATGTGATATATTTTTTTTTAATCTGAAAATGTGCTTAATATTTAAAATTTTCAATTATGTAAATAAGAGAAAATTATAACTGATAAATTATTACTATTACTGATTTATTTAAAAAAAAGAGAAGTCAACATTCAATAAAAAAGGATAATTTTCGAAATTTCAAATATCTGATAATTAGTTTAATATAAGTTGAAAAAATTATGGATGCAAATTGAATACAAAATTGAATACTAAAAGAGTTAAAAATAAAATTAACATAAAAAGTATTTTTTAAAAATTACTTTCATTTAACAGAAAAAACAAGCAATTATTAATGTTCTGAAAAGTAAAAAACACTTTTTAGGGTTCCCACTCTTTTTCCAGAACAAAAATTAAGAACTTTTTAAGGATGAGACTAACTTTTTATGAGGACCTACTTGAAATACACAGAATCACGACATAACCATATTTCCTAAGGAACCTATTTTAATAATTATGAACCAGACAAGGCATGTTCAATAATTGCCCTACAATATTTCAGAATTAAGTTTTAAAAAATACCTAATATTTAATATAAGATAAACCTATTTAACAAAGCCATTTTGAAAAATGTATATCTAGTTTTTTGAGTGATCAAATTAAAAATAAATTGTGAATAAAATATATTATAAACAGTATTTTCTGAGGGTTTAAAAATGACTGATATCTATCTATCTATCTATCTCTATATCTATATATATATACATACACACACACCAGCTGCTTCGTACCCAGCCTTCAGTCTGGGTTTTAAAATACTTTTAAAAAGGTTTAGAACTACTATTAAAGATAATATGGCGTATTAATAGAAATGCTGAATAAATCTTGTATATTTCAGATAACATAAGAGAATAATAATAACATAAAGATATAACATAAAACATGCTTACTTTTTGAGCTCTTGCTTCTAGACTAGGTGCACATGAAACCAACATTTGTACCAGATATTTGCGATCCTAAAATTGAAATGGCGCACATTAATGACAACTTGTATGTTTCTAGACTACAGAAATAGTTCACTATTTTAAAATAAACTATAAAACAAATAATTAAAGGACAACTTACTTTAGCTTTCTTAAAGAAGGGATGTTTTAATAATTCTGATGCACTGGGCCTGAAATATAACATTTCATTAAAATCACTCAAAATATTCAACAAAGTAATGACAATAGAATTAATTATCTATCAAAAGACACAGCAAGTTTTGGAATTCACAGATGATATTACTTTAGCATGTCACAGAGGCTTTCAATTGGTTACAACCAGAGGCTGGTAAATAATACAACTATTATTAGTCTCACAGTTCAGATATAATGCAATTAAAAATTTGACTGAGGAATTAAAAAATAGACTCTAGACGGTAAACAGATGTTATCATGGCCTTAAAAATAAATTTAAATCTTGATATATTATCCCTAGCACCAAAACTACCCTATTGTAACTTTGATACTTATTGACGTTTGAGCCCAGGAAAAATACTTGGTATTGTTTGGATATCAAAATTTTAAAAATACAGACAAGTGGACATCGTTGAATGAATAAATGAATTCACCTTTAGGGTAGCTATTGGGAGATTCCATAAGAGCAGGGCACTGCGACCAGGTCTATCATACCCAAACCCAGGAAGAACAAAAACACGACCCAAGAGCGCCTAAGAGAAAAGGCCACAAGCTGAGGCAAATCTGAGCAGACAACTGACAGGGATGTCCTGCAGCTCCCATGGCTCAAGGAGGTGGCAACCAAGGTGCTCAAACCTAAGAGACAAGAAGTACTTACAATCACACAGCGAGCAGTCTCCTTCTCAAGACGGAACCCCCTACACAAGGGATCAGAACGAATCCCCATTATGCTGAGGTGCCTGTTGAGGGCACAGTGATCAGTAAGAAGACCAACAGCCTTCCTCAGGCCATTCCTATGAAGATTTCCTTACTACGCAATTTGGGGCAGTCACAATTAAGCTCTTTGGGCTATCTATAGCCATTCCCAATAAGCCACTTGGAATACTGAAGGCACCTAAAATGTCTGAAAACAGAATTCCCGGAGCAATACCAAGGACAGGCTCAGGTCCAGATATAATGCAATTAAAAATTTGACTGAGGAATTAAAAAATAGACTCTAGACGGTAAACAGATGTTATGGCCTTAAAAATAAATTTAAATCTTGATACATTATCCCTAGCACCAAAACTACCCTATTGTAACTTTGATACTTATTGACCTTTGAGCCCAGGAAAAATACTTGGTATTGTTTGGATATCAAAATTTTAAAAATACAGACAAGTGGACATCGTTGAATGAACGAATGAATTCACCTTTAAGGCAGCTCTTGGGAGATTCCATAAGAGCAGGGCACTGCGACCAGAGGTCTATCATACCCAAACCCAGTAAAACACGACCAAAGAACACCTAAGAGAAAAGGCCACAACCTGAGGCAAATCTCAGCAGACAACTGACAGGGATGTCCTGCAGCTCCCAAGGCTCAAGAAGGTGGTGACCAAAGTGCTCAAACCTACGAGCCGAGAAGTACTCACAATCACACAAAATGGGGCGAGCAGTCTCCTCCTCAAGACGGAACCCCCTACACAAGGGATCAGAACGAATCCCCATTATGCTGAGGTGCCTGTTGAGGGCACAGTTACCAGTAAGAAGACCAACAGCCTTCCTCAGGCCATTCCTATGAAGAGCTCCTTACTACGCAAGTTGGGGCAGTCACGATTAAGCTCTTTGGCTTACCTATAACCATTCCCAATAAGCCACTTGGAATACTGAAGGCACCTAAAATGTCTGAAAACAGAATTCCTGATAGACCCCGGAGCAATACCAAGGACAGGCTCAGGTCCAGTAAAGAAAGTGGACGTCGTTAAACTATGCCATTGGTAGGGTTTTGCCCATTTTAAACTTGCTTAAAATAGGAAGGTTATGCTAAACACTCATCCACATAAAAAAAACTACTTTAACAAAAACCACTGACACCCAACACACATAGCCCTCACCTGCGCTTCTGATGAGAAAAGGAAAAGAGGTTGAATCAGCAGCATATACTCAACAATGAATGGAATTGTCTAGGAGGAAGGACAGGATAGTTACATTGACTAGTGCAGATGAAGGGATATGCTGGTGACTTCATGGTGTAAAGAAAATTAAGAAGACATCATTAAGATCATATTAAGCCAAAGGCTAGGACATTAATTTAGAGCTGAGAATACCAACCCATTATAAATGCTCCTACTTACCAAACCTATTCATTAGGTGGCTGTGTTAAAAGCAACTTCAAGAATGTAGGACCTGATTGGGATGACATTGGCCTGTAGTCCCTTACAAGGAGGACAATATAAAATACACCTAAACTTCTCGCAATAAAACCCACACCCTCTTGATTTTATTCAGATTTGGGGGATAAACACCAAGCTCAATTGCTTCAATTTACAAATCAACACGTTTTTGATGGTTTAATTTGTAATTGATGAACAAAAATGTGCCACTATTTCATGATGAAGCTAAAAATTGGTTCACACTTTGTCCCATCAAACACTACAATATTGACATATCCTTTTTTCAAAAAATGCAGTAGATTTTTCTTGATGCAGAATTAGTGACATACCTTTTAGATGGATCTTTCTGCAAGCAATCGGAAATCATTTTTCGGATTGTTTTGCCATAATTTTTATACTGATCTTTTTCTTCAGCAACAGTATCTATAGTAGGAGGGTCATTTTGTAGGGTCAGCATTAATACCTGAAAAAGGAAGGAATTCATAATCAAAAGTGGTAGAGAAAAGGATTGTTATATACATATATATGTAGAAGTCTCAGTATTATTTTTGATTTTAAAGGTAGTAATTTTGATACGTTAATTCTATAAGTTGAAGGGAGAAACCCTTCCCACAGAAAATTGTTACTATGCTTGACACTTAAAAAGAGTCATTATAATGGTATAAAATATTTGCAAAATAAATGTACAATTTAACATCTTTTGTAAAATTTGCACTACAACTTGATTTAATTACACATTAATTTCTTTTAATGTAATTTATGCTAATTATCATTTTTAAAGCTATAACAGACTAAGATGAATGATGACCAAATGGATAAGGTGCTGCTCTTCAGTACCAGAGTTTGGGGGTTCAAATCCCACCACTGGCATGGATATTCATAGCCTTTCTGATTCAGCTTTAAGCTGTAGGTCCTAGTCTCAATACAACTTGTGTAGCAAATAAGCAGCTACACAAGTTGCTATACACTACAAACTAAACCAACCCCCAAACTTAAAAATCATGTTTATCAGTTTTACATCGATTGATAACTTATATTTATCAATCAATATAACTTTATATGCACTAATATTTTTTTTTTTTTTTTTAAGAGCCAAATTATATTTTATTCAAGTTTTATATATGGTTAATTTTGTACAACTGAAAAATCAGGATAAAAGAGTTATTAAACAATGAAAATGACAAACAAAGGCAAGTTATTTAATCACAATGTTACCAATTTAAAATATTTACTATTATAAATTTTGCTTTCTTTATCAAATTAAAAGCAACTGTTTGTTTTAAACAGGGTCCCCATTTCATTGATTTGCAAATGATGAAGAAATTTTCAATTGATTTATTTGTTATCGATGAATGAAAATGAGTAGCTGTTTTTCTTTCATAGATAAAAATTGGTTCTCACTTTGCATTACCAATTGGAAATCATTAAAACGAATCCCATAAACTCTGAGAGTTTGTTCTATTTAAAATATCTATCACTGTTCTTTCTTTCTCCAATCAAACATCACTATACTGACACGTCCTTACTCAATTGTGGTAAGGATTTTTTCTTGTTAGAGACTGCTAAATTCTGACTGAAGAGCTATAACTTGGTAGAGAAAGAATAATTTCATTTTGTTGCCCCAAATATGAGTGCAAAAATAAAGTTTAATGTTTTCCCCCTTTTTGAAAGGGGAAAACATTAAACTTTATTTTCGTACAATTGTACACAAAAATATGGTATTGCCATAGTTGACAGGCCTACTATATTGTATACTGATCATAAACAAGTAAAATATTTTTTTTTTGCTCTAGGGCACAATAACACTAGTGAAAACTGATTTTTAAATACAGATACTACAACCAAAAGTCGAAAAGGACATTTTAAACCTCAACTATTTAACCTCAAAATAAAAACTTTTATACCAAAATTTTAAAAAATCTAAAAAACTAAAAACTAAAAAAGTAATAGTATTTGTTCTGATAATGGTATAGGTAAGGCACATAATTCAGCTGTTGATTTTTTTATAGAAGATCATTTTTTTTAACAATAGTGTGAAAAAACTGATATAGGCCAAGTCTTACTGTACTTGTATAGTTGCCTTTATGGCTTGCACAGTTATAGTTTATTTCATTGTTTGAAGCAGTAGGCATTTATGAGTAAAAAGCAGAGTTGAGCATTTGCATTACGAAATGAAACTTACAAATAGAAAAGAACGTCTTCTACGAATCTCCAACATCATCTAATTTTGAATAGACATTCTTAAATACCACTACACCAGAGATGGTGAATCTATGGCATAGGACAGGCATAAAACAAGTATATTTTAAAAAATTTTGATTTAAAAAAAAAAAAAACTTATATACTGAAGAATTAGCAGCCTGAGTTGTACATAACTTTTTATGATTGAATATTATAGTGTTACTAGAAATTAACCAACATAAAAATTTTAGATCTGTTGTTAGTCAAGTAGTTAAAAATTGACTATAAAATTCCAACCTGACACACAGGGTACGTTAAATAAAAGAAATTAATAATAAAAAGGAGGGAAAAAATAAGAACTGCTGGACCAGTATAAATAGATTAAATATGATATACAGACGATTAGACAGTACCTTCATAGGAGGATATTTGTGATAAGGAGCAGTTCCAGTGACTAATTCAATAGCTGTTATCCCAAAACTCCAAATATCTGCTTTGAAGTCGTAACCTGTGACTTGTTCCATGACTTCGGGAGCCATCCAACACGGAGTCCCCACAAACGTGTGTCTCGACTTCTGACGAGAAAGGTCACCTCCCGTCGCTAACCACGAACTCACTCCAAAATCTGACAAACAACAATAAAGGACATCATCAATAAAGAATACTTTTGCCAAACACTATAGAAAAGCATAATAACTACTGCCAACAAAAATTAGAAAAAAAAATGTCTTATGTCATATTCTAAAATATCACCTGCAATTTGAACAGTTCCATCGTCCCCAAGCAAAATATTTCCAGCTTTTATATCCCTAAGGAAATAAAAACCTCTTTTAATTTCTTATACACAATGTGTCAAATCTTACCTAACAAAACAAGAAAAAAAAAATGACACCATGGACCTCTACATACGAAAACAACCTATGCACGGCTATAACACTTTGACAGTAGCTAGAATCTGCTCCTGAAAAATACACAATCAGACTCCAATCTGAGTGATTCGTTCATTCATTCATTCATCCAGGCCCAGACCTGTCAACCCCAAAACCCTGCAATAATTTATTGACTTACCGATTGATGTACGATCAATCTTAAACCCTACTAATAAATAAATATTGTATAAAAGAAAACCTATAGAATTCAGTTTCTCTATAGGGTTCATTTTGTACCATATCTAAGAAATCAGAATACTAAAACATTGAAAAAATTTGATGAAAACTTTAAAGAATAAAAATAAATGAGAATACTGACAATTTAATAAAAAAATCAATGAAAAGGATACAAAACAAAGAATAGTAATGATAATATTACCAATTTAAAATATTTACAATTGTTTCTAGTGTGCTACATTTACTGGTGTAGATTTTTCTTTCTTTATACTAAACTCAAATGTTTAATCAAAATACAGTCCCCCTTACTTTGATTTGCAAATCAGCAGATTTTTAATGGATCCAATTGTGACTGAAAAAGGGAAATATGTGTCTATATTTGTGACATAGCTAAAAATCCATTTGCACACTGCATTATGTGGCATCGTTAAAATTAATAAGATGAAATAAATACAAGAGCTGCTTCAATTTAAAATATTTATTACAGTTCTTTATTTGTTCATTTAAATGCCACTTCGTATCAACACATGCCCCTTCAAAAACTGTGCCGTCTGAAACAATCACGATTTGCAACTGTTCTATATAAATCTAAGTTAAAATGAACTTAAGGTATCCGTCTACGTTAGGAGAACTTTTTTTCTTTAAACGTAGAAACTAGTTCATGTTTTTACAATTTTAGATTTGTTTTTTTATATTATCATAGAGAATTGCACTTAAGAAGTTTGTTCTTGGAGATGGTTTTATAAAATTTCTAATAAATGCAGAAAATTTAGTAAAAAAAAAAAAAAAAAAAAAAAGGGGGTTTTCAAGAGATTTAATTTTTTTAGTAAATTAAATTATTTCAATATTTTTGATGCAAACCATTTCTTATATACTTGACTAGCGAATCACCTAAAATCTTTGCTTCAAAAAAGGTGGGTCCTTCAAAATCATACATATAGAATTTTTTAACGAATTTTCATTACCTTTATATCTAACTATGAGCGTAACATCATTAAAAATGATCCAAATTGAAAGCTTTTATGTCATTTACTACTCAATACTATCAAAAGCATTCATAATTTTCAACAAAATATTTTAAGAGCTTTTTGAGAAATCCCATTTCAAGTTTCAAACATTTTATTAAAAATACCGTTTCAAGAAAAATGAATTTGAAGTTTAGAGAAAGCAAGTTTAACTATTAAAAAATAAAAATGCCTGTTTAAAATTTCCCACACTTCCTTGCTTCAAAACTTTATAATTGCTGAGTTGCTAATTATTAAAAAAACTAGAAAAATGTTTAAACTCATTGTTCGGTACTTATCGACGTTTCCCCCACCCCTGACGTGCAATGGTTGTGACCAGCGCATCCCTTTCCTCTATTTTTGCATTGTAACCAGAATGTGAGAGTTCGGACCCCATCTAGGAAGGTCGAACCGTTGTCAGCATCTCCCCTGAGATTGCTTGTTAGAGCCCATTGCTCTTATATATCCCCTGATATATATATTTTTATTGTTAGAGCCCATGCTCTTATATGACCCCTGTCATATTTTTCTTAATTAAAGTTTTGTTAGGTTTTTAAAAACAGTCCACTTTATTATCGTCCTCAACACTCATCTTCATGAAAATTTAAAAAGTTTTGTCCAAAAAATGTTCTTTAAAAGGCTTTATATTCCCAACTTCTAGTTCCGAAGTCGCTACTTCTGTTTTGTTTTCACAGCTGGTACTGATGTTTAAACAGCTGTCACTTTTCTTTAAAATGCTGCCAAGATAAAACAAAAACAGATTTAGAAGCCCAGAAGTTGAAATTTTACAATAGAGAAATAAAAAATTTTTTTATGATTTTTGGCAAAAAATGACGTTTTCAACGTAGACAGATACCTTAAGATTTTGTTTCTTGTTATTGTTACATCAGCAACGATAACTAAAACAGTTCTTTTTAATTTATACTTGCCAGCTTTTATGCACTGGCATTAGTAAACCTTTTCATGAAATATCACCTGGTTGGTGATAAAACTGACCCAAAATATAGAAAACACTATCTAGCACTTTTTAGTCACAATTAATCAAAACTAATAAAGTTTCCCATTTTTCTTTTCCCAAGAAAAATTCAAATCAAAAATTGTAATAAAATCTTTATGCATTTATCATCAAAACACATTAGCTTATTTTTTAATTAAATTGAATTCTAGAAAAATACAAAATTAACCTAAATTTCAAACTTAATATCTATTTAGCAAAATCAATAAAATACATTAAAATTATTACACTATGTTTTACTGAGCTTTAATTCTTATTCATATATTTTTTCAATATTCCAAATTTTCAATAACTATATTTTACAATTGTTGTGAATTACAATTTTCATATAAGAGATTTTCACACAATTTCTGTTTTATGTGCCATTTTAAAATTATTTTTTTACTCTTCCATAAGTTTTTAATCTTTTTTAACATAAGTGATTTTTAAAAATATACTTTTTTATATTAATTTTAACTTTCAACTTTTTAATCTCCAATCCACTTATCATTTGGGAACATGGAAGAAATCGACCATGAACCTATTTTATGTGAAATTAAAGAACACTGGAAATCTTTGGCTGACTCAAGCCTGAAATTTACAGCTTTCCAGTTATGAGATGGATTCCTTTGCTGTCTGAGTAAGCCACAACTGTAAGTGCTGACCACCGACCAACCAGAATAGAGTGCATATTTTCCTGAGTGAATTCTAGCGACCTGTCTTGCATTTATATGTTAAACTGCTTTATTTAGCAGGATGCTTATATAATGGATGATGTATCTGTTCTACAAAATAACAAACAAGAAGTTGGAGCATGTTGCAAAGAGTTACCATACTATGTAGACAGGGTTCATACTCAGTTAACAAGAGAAAAAAGAAAAGGACCTATAGGTAAAGCTGGAGAGTATCAGGAGTATAATACTGCAATATTTGCTAAGTCCAAAATCCTGCAATAATTTAACGTGTTTACCCACGAATGTAACAACTTTCTACTACATTAAATTATACATATATATATATATATATATATATATATATATATATATAAGAGAGCCAAATTATGTAGAATTCAATTTCTATATAAGGTTAATTTAGTACCAGGCAGAAAAATGAAGATATGGTTCTAAAACAATTAAAAATCAAAAGTTACTAAACAATAAAAAAAAGTTCTTTAATGACTAAGATTAAATTAATGATTAGATATTTAATATATTTACAAGTGTTTCTTTTCAACTGCATTTACTGCTGCAGATTTTACTTTCTTAGAAAATTAATCAAACAGTTCAAAACAGGATCCCTGTTCCTTTGATTTGAAAATCAATAAATTTTTGATTGTTTCATTTTTTTTTAATGTTTATCTGTACTTATCTATATATATATATAATAAATAATATATTGTTAATGTGTTGAAGTAACATCAGTAAAATTCTACTGATTTAAAAAATTTACCCACAAAAAGTGAAATTTTGGAAATTTTCCAGTTTTGTGGAATTTTGAAAATACCCTGAAAATTTCCAGAATTGTAAAGTACTCTGACATTTTCCTGATGCATGTCCTAGGCTATGTAAAAAATGTTTAGGTCATCAAGCTAAGTAACATTTTTATAGCATGCTTGCCAACTTAAAGAAATTGACCTCATTGGTTGGTTAATTTTAGAGGCACCAGTAACTATAATCCTTAACAATTGTATAATTTTCAAGAAAACAAATGTTAAACTGCCTATTTGTTTCATTTAAAAAATGTATATAAATAGCTCTATAACTTTTGAGTATTTTTTTTCTAAGTTTGAGATTAAAACAATTTATAAAATTTTTGGGAAAAGCCAACATTCAGCGCTCTTGTGACAATGTTAATTTTCCAGTAAGGGAGGAATTTTATGAAATATATACATAATATAAATAAATATAAATAACTTTTTTTAAAAGATATTTTAAAGCATGAGATGCATTCCAATGTGGACAGTAGTAGTTTCCTTTTTACATCTCTTATTATTTTCCTCTATTCTTCTGACTCCGTAATGTACACAATATTAAAAATACATTTTACCTCCCAATACAAAACATTTGTATTCATACAAACAGCCAAACTAAGTACCTGAGCTTAGATTATAAAATACTTAAACACGTATTTGAATAGTGCTGATATCTAGTTTAAAGAACAAGATTTTTAATTATGTAAAATATAGTCTCATACTGTCATCTAGTGTGTACAAGACAAGGTTGGGAAAAAAAAAAATTTTTTTTAATAAAAAAATCTGATTTATTTGATTTGTTTTCTGAATTCCAATTTTAATTATTGTTGTGTTTTTATGTTTTTTTGCAATATACATAGAATAGTCTGTTATAAGAAGTAACATCTTATCTATCTAGTATATTCTACACACTGATTACCTAAAATTAAGATTAAGTACATGAATTTTAATCTAAATACATTTTATTATTTTGTCTTTGGATAGTGCAAACTTAATAAGATGTCCATTTAAAGAACAAATTAAATATTCATCTAATACAAACTATTTATTAAACAAAACATCACAATTATTTCAATATTTTTTAAGCAACGAATGATGGATTTAATGGTTTCCATAAAAACACTCGCTTTGATGCTTTATCCACCACTCCTAATGGGTTACGAAGCCTAGAACAAACAACACCAAAAGAAGAAAACTGTCTTTCCATTCCAGCAGACGAAGCCACGGTTGTTGTTATGGGGTAGATAAACTGGATTTCAAGTTCTCTTTACCTCCCATGACATGAAATGAATTCCACCAGTCACCAGTATTTAGATTAAAATTTATGTATTTAATTTTAGGTAATCAGACATAGATAAGATGTTACTTCTTATAACAAACTATTCTATGTAAAAAAAAAGACTTTTTCCCAACCTTGATGAACAGTGATTTGGACAAATATGTGGAAGCTGAAAACTTAGTTTTATAAGTTTCATTTCTGATTGTCACTTTCCTTACAGTAATTTTTTGATTTTAAATTAAAAATTAAATTAATAATAACTTTATTTTTTTTTTTTAAGATTTATATAGTTAAAAAAAATTTGAGCTCAATGTATTGTTTTTTACATTTTAAATATTTTGATAACAAATTTAGGTTTAATTTTGATTATTTAGGTTTTTACAAATCTAAATAATTAATAACAGTGTAGTTTAACTATAGCTTATACTAACTATAGCTTGTTTACCTAAAAATCACGATATTCAATAGGTTTTTTTTTCTTTTACAATAATTATAAAATCATGTTTGTCCAGTATATTATTGATAAATTGAAAATATCAAGGATATTCATCATGAAAAATTTTAATTGCTGATTCAAATAGTATCCAGACTCCTATTTAACCAACCACGGTACAGTTTTGGTAGCCCAAAACCAGCTTTTGACATGACAACCATGTTTTAATGGAATTAAATTGTCAAAACTCCAACATCTTAAGATATGTTAGTTAAACTATACAATGGAGTTAAAAGTAATCATGAAGTACTTTTAATTGTTTGAGAAAGTATTAATTGGATTTTAAATATAAAACAATTAACGGTACATCTCAGAGTGCAATTAAAATAATTAAGATTATATCAATTTTGTAAACAGGCCAACTGGAACATAAAACCTTTTAATCAATTAGTCACATGACTTATTCATAAGAAAATGTATACATACCTATGAATCTGCCCATTATTATGAAAGTATTCTAAACCTTTTAAGACTTCTCTCAAGACTGTTGCTACAGTCGCTTCATCAAATACTCCGTGTTTACAATCTTCCATTTTCATTTTATGCTTTATAATATCTAATAAAGAACCTACAAAACAATTTTTATAAATGTGAAAATATATATTTACAACATTTAATCCTAATTCTTAAAAAATTCAATGCTTAATAATGTTTTTACAGTGAGAACAAAAAATGTTACTACATAAAACATCTACAGCTAATTTCTGAATAAAAGCCCATCCAAGACTGTGTTTCTTCATAAAAAAAATTCACCTTAAGTTCAAAACCTGCATATAAGACCATATGAACAAAAAATCTTCATAACATTCAAATATGTCACCAAGAAAGTAAAAGGAGCAAAATGTTTTCCAATTTAATTGCTGAAAAGTAAAGGCAGGGTTCCTGCTGTTTTTCTAGAACAAAAATTAAGGACTTTTTAACGACCAAAGTAACTTTTTATAAACCTGCTTGTAATACATATCATAACGACATAAACACTATTTCCTGAGGAAGCTATTTTAATGATGATGAACCAGACAAGGCATGTTCCATAAATGCCCTACAATATTTCAGAATTAAGTTTTTAAAAATGCCTAAAATTTAGTAATAAGATGAATCTATTTGACAAAAACTAATTTTGAAAAATGTATATAAAGTGTTTTGAGTGACCAAACTAGAAATAAATTTGGAATAAAATAAATTATAAACAGTACTTTCTGATGGTTTCAAAATGACTGATATATATATATATATATACAGTCAAACCTGTCTATGTCGAATTTTTTCAATTTCCCTACATTTTCAATAAAAATTTAACGTATTTTCCAAACCTATCTCAAATTATTTTTTCCCGAACCTGTCTATCTCAAATTTTCGTAATTGTGTTGACAACCGCACAAGTTCCCATTTTCAGGAAATACACTTTTAGTTTTCTCTCTGATGGCTATTTGGTCAGGGACTCGGTTGGAATTGTACTAAAATCGGGTTCTCTGCCCTGGAATAATAAGGGATCGGAGTTGAGGAGGGGGGAACAGGAGGCAGGAGAAATTTCTTTTTGGAAATAGAATTAGTTCTCAGTCACAGCCTAATGACTAAAGTATCATCTCGCAACTTGCTGTCTCAATTTTAGAGCTAAAAATGGCAGGTGTTAAAAGAAAATTGAATGTTTTAACCATCGAGAGAAAAAAAAAAAAAAAATGGAAATTCTGTCATTTTTGTAGGAAAACCCTTCTATGAAGTAAAACGTAGTTGCTGCTAAATTTGGAATTCCACCCAGTACTATTTTACTATTATGAAAAACAAAGATTTCGTACAAAATAACTTTAAAAATGGTAGCAAAACAATGAAAAAGAGTGATGCATGTAAATGAAACTAAAAATACAAATACTTCAAATTTTCTATCTTTTGTATTGCATAAAGAAATTTTCTTAGTCTATTTTCTTAAAACCTGTGTATCTCGAAACCTGTTTATCTCAAATATGTGTGTGTGTGTGTGTGTATATATACATATATATATGTATGTATGTATATATATATATATATATATATATGTGTGTGTATATATATATGTGTGTGTGTATATATATATATATGTATATATATGTATATATATATATATGTGTGTGTATATATGTGTATATATATATATATGTGTATATATATGTATATATATGTATATATATATATGTATATATGTATATATGTATATGTATATATATATATATATATATATATATATATATATATATATATATATATATATATATATATATATGTTTTTTCACCTTTGACAAAAATTAAGTAGTTTTAAGAGCCTTTAAAATTGAAAGCTAAAACTAAGGAGTTCTTCAGGACTTTTAAGGACTGTGGGAAACCTGAAAGGGCTAAACAGAATGTTCTCAAACTTTTCTCAGTGCAGCATCCCGTTAAGGAACTACAGAGGTATAGAAATCAGCCACACCTTCAGAAAAATACAATTCTTGGTAAGGGAAAAACTACTTGAATTTTACCTTTTATGCATTTTTACACTCTCAACCAAACTTTTTATTTTTTAATTTGTGTTTTTTTTCAGTTCAAAATTCCTCCCAAACTTCATTTATTTCTGTACCCTTACAATTGTATATATATTCTTTTTGTTATTTTTTGTTTGATTTTTGAAAAGGTTTTATTTATTTTTGCTGATCTGGCAACTTTTTTTGCTCGCCACAAATCTACATCAATCTACTACATCTGTTTCTGAGATCCGTATATAAACTGATTTCCACATTTTAGCTCTATAAAAATGCCCAAAAATTCTTGTCTTGTACAGAAATGTGTTAGAAAATAGTTTTTGATTAAACACAAAAATAATTTATAAAATTTTGTCATAAAACCAAATCTCGCTAAAATATTTCTAGTTAATTGTATTCATTTTTTAACTCTACAATTTGAATTCAATTTAGAATTTTGAATAGAAACAAAACTGGATTATAAACAATACAGCACTCGTTTCAATACCTTTACAAAATCAATTTCTTTCAGAATTTTCTCTCAATCTGACATCAAAATAACAATATTTTCATTCAATTTTCTTCTATGGTTTAAAAACTGATTTGATAAATAATTTTTATGCTTGTAAACAAAGAAAATTATGAACAGTTTGTTAAAGGATAAAAAATCCTAGTTTATACATTTAATACATAATTTGTCATGTTAATATTGCACACATTCAGAAAATGAAAAGGATATTAAAAAATGAATGTGTATTTTAATGTAAAATGAATGTGCATTTTTTCAAGTGGGGCCCAATTAGGAAAAACTGTTCAAAATCGACATCTAAATGATGTCGATTTTGAAGAAAAGAAACATAATGACAAAAAATAAACAATTATAAATACAAAAAAATAGTGACTCAACTTGGATTTCTTTCTGAAAGACAAGAGAAAAAACATTTATTAAACAGAACTCGATCTATAATAGACAAACTTTTTTGTAAAATCTGATTTCAGCAAAAAGAATAAGTTAAAACATAAATTAAAAAATTACAAATATTAAAAAAAAATATAAAACAATAATATATTCAGTAATAAGCATGGAACAGATGCAATATAGATGTAATATAGAAAATAACTTCTATCATGAGAAACTAAGTTTTCAGAAAAACTAAT
The DNA here is from genome assembly GCA_032207245.1 of Pardosa pseudoannulata. Lineage (NCBI taxonomy): Eukaryota > Metazoa > Arthropoda > Arachnida > Araneae > Lycosidae > Pardosa > Pardosa pseudoannulata. Next base: position 4,034,146 of record CM063509.1, read on the forward strand.
TTTAGATGTTATCACTTAAAAAATTATTTTAATAAATTTCAATTGAAATACAGTTAATTTCTATAACATATCAATAATTCTATTATCTAATATAACTATAGTTCTAGTAATATAATTCTATTTATTACCTAATTAAATGTCTAATACTGTATATAATTTATTCCTCTGGTTAAACGGTGAAAAGGCAGAATGTGCTTCTTAATAAAGGAAGAAAAACACATGCCCGCGAAAGTCACTGGATGAGCAAATTTTGCTACATTTGAATTGCCTGTGGAAATTGCAGGATGAGCAGTCAAAGGGGGTTAAGTATGTGAGATACAAACAAAAACTGTTGGCAGTAGAAGATCCATATCTTTCATTGAATACTTTCGATTTCAATCTGAACTCTGTATAGTGAAATTTTTCAGTATAATGTATATTAATGCTTTGGAACAGAACTCAAAACCAATTAACCATACATTTTTGCAATTTGTATTTGGGAGTTTTTCAACATCTAATTGTGCACTTTATCCTTTTGATTGCAATCTAAACTGTACAGGACGAAAAATTTCAATACAGCTTGCACTACTGTTGAAAACAATCAGTTGTAAAGCAATTAAAATTTTGCATATTATATGCAAAATTTTAATTGCTTTATTGTGCTATATTATTTAATTGCTTAATAGTGCTATATTATAGCACTATTAGGGTTGGTCATTTTGCCAGCAAAGTGGTATTTTTGACAGGACAGTGGCAAAAACTGGAAAAAACCTGGTAAAAACTGGCAAAATCTAGAAAAATTGGCTGGATTTTAAAAATGTACAAAATAATAAATAAATTAAATAATTTTGTACATAATACAATTGAGACTTAAATCAGAAAATAATTAGGTATTTCATTAGTATTAATTTGACAATTTAAACAATTTAAAATAATTTTCATGGATGTTAGCAATGAAAATACAATATTCTATTTTTGTAAATAAATTTATAGGTTGGAGGCATGAGATAAAAAATGTTTTCTTTATTTATCAATTTAATATAGTAATGTCTTTAATTGTAATGTGTATATACACATATAAGATATATATATTATATAAGTACTAAAAAAGTTTAAACCTACAGCTTGTTGGGGAAATATGCTAATAATTACATTAAAAATGACATTGCACATAAAAACTTGCAAAATCAATCTTCATTTTAACTTTTTTTTTTTTTTGTATCTCTAGGAAGTATAACTTTAGATTTAGATTACTGTTTCAATAAGGCATTGAATATTCTACGTTAAAAAAAAAAAAAACATGTATCTTTAGATTAGAGTTAAAATTAGTAAAAGTTTAAATAGTTACATCCCATAAATAAAATATATCCATTTTTGCCACTTGGCAAAAATATATTTTTGCCAGGACGGTTTTTTTCCACCTTGGGCAAAAACGTGCCAAACCTAAGCACTATTATAATAACTAGCTGCAATCAACACTTTATAAAAAAAAAGTCTCATTATTATCAATATCAATCTACAGAAGAAATAAAAAATTGATTTAATGTGTTTATTACATTTAATAAAACAGCTTTTAATTTGAATTAGATTCTACAAAAACACACACACACACACCCTCAATTTCAGACTTAATATCTATTTAGCAAAACCCATAAAATAAAACATTAAAATTATTAAAGCTTTAATTCTTTTAAAGAAATTGATATTTTTGTCAATATTCAAAAATTTCAAAAGTCATATTTACAAAACTTTTAAAAACTGATAACCTTCCAGTCCAGTGAAATGAATATTCATTTTTAGCAAGTTTTATAAAGGTATTTAATACTTTTATAAAATAATTAAGCATATTTATAGATCTTTTTATCAGGGTTGGCATGATTTTTATGAAAAAATCTTGATTTAAGTCATTTTTTTTCACTTCTTTTAAAACGTATATTCCAAAGACAGGAGAATTGGGAATCCATCAGCACAGTAATACCAATAAGTATATAAGTGTCAATAGATAGTATGTGTTTTCCAAGAATGGAGGGGTTGTTATCAGAAAGTATGGAGTAGAGGTAGGTACAATGATTGATTATGAGTTGGTGGAATTCATTTTATGTAATGGGAGGTAAAGAGAGTATGACAGAACTTAAAATCCAGTTTGTCAACAACCGTGGCTTCATCTGCTGAAATGGAAAGACAGTTTTCTTCTTTTGGTACTGTTCGTTCTAGCCTTCGTAACAATTAGGAGCAGATAAAGCATCGAAGCTAGTGTTTTTTTTAAACAATTAAATCCATCATTCAGTGCTTAAATAGTTTGCATTAAAAGAATTTTTAATTTGTTCTTTAAATTGACATCTTATTGAGTTTACACTGTCCCATTACAAAATAATGGGATGTAGATTCAAATTTATATATTTAGTTTTAGGTAATCAGTGTGTAGAATATACTAGATAGATGTTACTTCTTATAACAATATTCTACGTACATTGCAAAAAACATAAAAACAACAATTAAAATGAGTATTCAGAAAAAAATCAAAGAAATCAGATTTAAAAAAAAAAAAAAAAATTAGATTGAAATCAAATAAATCTGATTTTATTATTATTTTTTAAATCATGATTTTTTTTCCAACCCTGCTTTTTATAATCAGTCATCTACATTTCTGTTAAAATAATGATGATTTTTCAATTTTCAGATATTACTAAAGTGAAAATACATTCCTTTTTTTTAAAGAAAAATTTTTGATTTCATTTACACAGAACCAAAAACCAGAAAAAAATCATGGTCCAAACGTTATTCAGTAAAATTAAACCATAAATTTTATGAATAATCCATAAAAATTGACAGGTAAGCTAAGGAATTATTCCAAAGCCACATAATGATTCCACCACACTTTGATATATTTGACAAACTACAATTTTTTAAGAAATTGAATTTACAATCAATAATTAATTTCTTTAGCTAATAAGCAGAATAATTACCTCTCAATTATAGAATAATTATGTCTCACAGAGCATAATTATATCTAAAAGATTATACTATAAGAATATCATTATTATTATTAGGATTATAGCATAATTAATGAAACTGTAGCATAATTATCTCAAAAAGATGTCAGCATAATTATATCTAAAAGAACGTAGTTACCAAAAGCTCATCCATATTCGTATTCCATTTTTCTAAGTTTATTCGTTTTATCGCACATTTTTCTTTTCGGGGTTTGCACAACGCACTGTGTACAATTGCTGTGGCTCCAACACCTAAACACAGGAAAGTAAATACCATAAGCTTATAACTATCTAAAATAATCAAATTAATTATAATGATTTTTTTGTTGATTGATTTTTTAAACAATATATTTCATCAAATAATATACTTTATTTCAATATTTTAGCAAGAGATAAGATTATATAACACAAATTTTAATAACTATATCATTCTGTAGTCAATTTATAAAAACTCAGGGTTGGGTTTTGACATCAAAAACTAATTTTTTATGTGTTTTAACTGGTTAAACCATCAAAAGCCCAAAATTTCATGTTATTTAAAATATACAATACATAGAATACAATTAAAAATTAATCAATTACTTTTATTCGTATTCTATGTAATTAAATTGTATTCTATCCTATTAAAAGTAATAATCAATTATTTTTAATACTATCAATAAGTATTAATTGGATTTTAAGCATAGAATACAATTAATAGTACATCTGAGGATACAAGTAAAAGAAATTAAAATTATTTCAATTTTGTACACCAGACTTTTTTCTTATAGATAAAAGAATAATTAAAACAATTATTTGTCTGTAATAGTAAAATTAGTATGGAGGAATAACTTTTTAGTACCATTTAAAATCATTTGATTTGATTTTTAAAAAAAATGCAAAATTAGATCATTTTATGAGAAAAAATATATTAAAAATAAACAATCAACCATCAATATAATGATAAAAATGTTACTCAAAATTTGCATTTAATAACACATTTATAGTTTTGAATATTTAGCAATAACAAACCAATTTTGAAGTTTTGTCTTAAGTTTGAAAAGATTTAAAAAAAAAATGCTGGACACGAAAGAATAATAAATTTAGCATGGATGTTATTTTTAAATCCTTCACAATTAGAAATACTTTTCCACAAGATTATTCAACTTTGCAAAATCATCGCAATCTGATGGTGGAATGAATATAAAGTATTTTTATTATAAATAGGGCATTTCATGTTTTTTTAATTATTACAAACCGTATAAGACAGTATATTTAAAACTGACAATAATAATCGAGTGCAGAAATATCACTACTCTCTCTTAAAGTTGTAAGATTTTTCTTAACTCTTCACAACTGAAAAAATTTTGAAATAAATGCATAATGGTATCCAATCAAAAGTATGTTGACTGTTACTTAATTTGTACTGAGATACGTCATAAAATGGATCTCTTGCTCTGCTTTTAACTGAAATATTAAACATTCTATGAGCTTATTATACCAATTTCTTGAATATCACGTTGGAGTGAACATTTTAATAAGGTAATTAAGAAAATATTTTAGTGTCTAAAATACTTCAATAAAATAATAAATAATAAATGACAGTTAAAAGGTCATTATCTCCAGAAAATAACTTCACTGTCATTACAGTTTTGAAACATTTATTGTGTCTGTTGGACACAACTTTACAGTATACCCCATCTATTATTATATATCCCAAATAAAACTCTGAATGTAAATAGATCAATTTACAGAACATTTGAAGAACGGAAAGTATGGAAACAATAATTGTTATAACACGTTAATCTATAGATTAAAATGAAGCTCATACAAAAACTGGACGAATAATTTACATATAATAAACGCTTGCCTTTGACTGATGTATATCATTAGACAAACTGTGATTTAAACTTTCTATTTAGCTTGAGAATGAAAACGGGAAGTGGTTGCTTTTGGTGAACGAAACACTTGAATTAAATGTCACGATTCATTATCAACATGCCGGTACAAGGCTTTGAAGTACATTCCCGACTCTGGGTCATTTAGAAGCAACTTATACAGTGAAAAGAGACATACGTGAAACAAGTAATTCCGCATAATTTACTGACCAATGACTTCTCCGAGCTCGTAAGAATCCTTGTCATTCGGCCAACTTCCAATTGTCGTCGTGCTGACTTCGGCCATTTTCTCGGCTAACATGTTGCCAGCCGTGATCCGCCTATTCTTCGCATTCGTCAGCTGAGCGGTGGCGCTGATCTTGCGGTAGGTGCCAGGCGATCCAGGAACGAAAATGCCCGCTTTCTCCGCAATACGGCTGCCGCCGTCGCTGGAAAAAAGAAGGAAAAAATCAAAACCACACGTATTGCTTTGGAAAAAAAGAAACCACATTCGCGTGCAACCAAGTGTGGAGGGTTACATTTCTTTTGCTAGAGCCTTTGATAGATTGTTACTTTAAAACATTCCTCGTTTAAAAGGTCGTCATTTCGTCAATTTCGATCAGAAATAATCAGTGATTCACTATGGTAGAACCATCATAAACTGATTAAAGTTAATTGCAGATTAAACCCTCGAAAACTAAATACAGTTCATAGTGGAACCAGACTACAATCGTACTAAATTAAATTTAAAAAGATTGCTGTAGTCCACTGCAGCTGCAATAGAGCATTTTCGCGCAACATCACGAACTATTATAATGCCCTTCTCATTCATTTTCATGTTTACGGCGGCCAATAGGCGAACAATAAATTGCCCTTTCATTTGAAACAAAAGCCAGAATTGTCCTAAGTTGAAATGTACCCTCCTGAGTGAAATCGCCTTATACGGTTGCTGCATATACTGCTAATAAAAAAATAGCATTTAATGGGTTATAGGAAGATTAGTGTTCTGAACTCTCTGCGTCGAGGCCTCTAGTTGAGAGTAATACACAATGTTGGCATAGTATAGTAAAGAGTATAATTAAATAAATTAAAAGAATTTAGTTGCATTAGATCCGGCAGAGCAGATAAAATAAGATAAATATACAGAACACGGCAGACGAGAGGGGATTATAAAAAGTAGACGCGATGAAAAATAATAATAACAAAAAATACACGGTTACATATTAAAATTAAAAGAATATTTTGAAAACACCAATTTTTAGTATTTTATTGATTTTGTGTTTCTTGTAATTTTTTTTTATAAATTTTTATGATTACGTATTACAATTACTCAAAAATTAGATACAGAATAACTTTCGAGAGAAAAACCGTTGTGAATGTCAATTGGATCAGAGCAACCCGACAACAACCAATCAGAAAATAGTAGATAACTAATTGCAATCTTAGAATTTAACCGTCAAAGCAGAGCCGCAGAAACGGTGCTTCACTTTGAGAACGTTAAGAGGAAAGTTTAGAGGAGAGGGAAGGAACTGTAAATGATTGTAGAAGGATTGAATCTGGTTGTAGGAGCCAGAGCCATCACCTTTTTAGTTCAAAGCTTTCGCTTCTGTAATCCAAGTATAATTTTATGTCTAGTGTTAAGTTTCGTTAGGTCGACTAGATATTTTACTTGGAAACCTTCATATTATAAGGTCTCGCCTCACTATCTTTGACTGAAAGAAATCACTAAAATACAAGTCAATCAAGAATCATGCATGTCGAGACTGGGACTGAACAGCGTCATAGTTGTTCTGTCAAAATTTCCCGTCATGATTTGAAATCTCTCCCTTTTCACTGCGGTTAGATTTTCATTTTTTTTATTTATTTTCTGAATACACCACTGTGGACTCATTTAACAGGTAGCAAATAAATTGTGTTCTCGGGTGAAATGATTTTTCGGAACAAGTCGGAGAAGCCGAGATGACACGACTTTAGCCGATGAACTACGATCAGTGTATGCGACTGCATATATTGTGCGCAGACGATAAAGTTTAATTTTATATCCATATATATCGATATTTGTGTTTAATATATATGCTTAAAGTGTTTATATTCTTTTTGTAAATTTCATATAAAAAGCGAAGTACAGAAACTGAACTCGAATATTAAATCCCATATTATTTCCATACCTTTTCTATGTGGTTTTGAATAAAACCAAATCTTTTTCTTTTACATGTTGACTCATTTTTATTTTACATAAAAAACGAAAATACAGAGAAATAACTACTTACAAAAGTGATTATACAACAAAACTTTATCGAATGACTTTTTATTTTTACTTTTAACAGTAAATTTATTTTACTTTATGTCATGTAGTGTATATAATATAGTATATTGTATGACAACAGTTGTAATACCAGACGATATATAAATCGTCTGCAGTTGGGCTTTAGAATTAAGATGTTTTTCATGAAGGTGTTTCGCCTCAATGTTATGAGTTATTCTTGTCTCTTTAGAATACATGTAATTATGATTGTATAGTAAAATCTTGAAATGTAATATTTCTTTTATTTTTACATAAACCCAATATTTATAATGTAATACCAATATTATAATGTCCCATATACGTACAAAATTAATTGACTTTGACATTTATTACAACTAACTTCATCATTTTACCGCGTAACTTTTACTTTTTCTTAAAGTGGTATAGATGCGATCTTGGCGTCTATTGAGATTTTGGCCATTTTTTCAATTTTAGTGTTGCAAGCCTAAAGTGATTGTTATTTTCATGGGAAGAACTAGGTACAATAAATTTCGAGCGGGTGAATTTTATTTCATTTCGACCGAATATTTGGCCGCCAAAGGCAAAAATACGCCAAGAGATAGACATGCCACGCTTGTTATATTTCATATTCTTTCATTTAGATTATTTATTTCTTTGGTTTTTTAATATTTTAGTTCATCGCTTTGAGAAAATTCAGTTTTCCAGATATAATTAAACCTTATTACCCAATATTTATATACATAATTAAATACTTTCATTTGCGTTCTAAATCTTTTTTTAACTCTAAAACTATCAACCGTAGAGATTCGAAAAGAGTTTGCTGGACTGTACACCGTCCAGTTGTGCACTTTCCGAACTCTGTAGGACAAAACATTTCAATATAACGAGTCATTATCCTATGAAGCAAAACTGGGATATGAATTTCCGTGGAAGGTCGAAATCTTGTATTTAAGATTATGATGACATCTAGTTGAGCTTCTCTTCTTTTGATTGAAATTCGAACTCGGAACATTTCAATGTAACGTATATTAACGTTGTGTGGGCATAACTATAAAATGATTAGCCATAAAGGTTCAAATTTAGAATTTAAAAATATGATAACATCTTCCAAAGCTGCCCCCTTTTTGATTGCAATCTGAATTCAGTATGACAAAAATTTCATTATAACGAGCGATAATATACGTTATAATGAAATGTTTCGTCGAACGGACACAACACAAACACTATTAGCCGTAAGATGTTTCAATTTTGTATTTGGGACTGTTAAAATAGCAAGTTGTGTAGCTCTCTTTTGGATTGTCATCTTCACTCTAAAGAACGAAAAATTTCAATATAGCGTATATTAAAGTTGAGAGGTGTAATTAATAAACTGTTAGTCGTACAAGATCGAAATCTTCCATTGAAGACTAAAATAACATTTAGTCGAGTTTCTCCTACTTTGATTGCTCTGTGTAACGAAATATATCAATATAACGTATATGAACTGTGTTGGGCGTCACTCAAAATCTATCAGCCAAAGATTGACATCTTGTATTAAAAACTAAAACAACATGTAGTTGGCCTTTCGATTGACATTTTAACTCCATATAAAGAAAAACTTTAATATAAAGTTCAATAAAATACTTTATATATTGAATTTGTGTGTGTGTGTGTGTGGAGGGGGGGGGGGCATAACAGAAAAACGAAAGCCGTAAGCTTTTTAAATTTTGCACTTCGGACCAGGGGGCGTGGCAAAGGTGGCATTTTCCACGGGCGTATCAGTCATAGGGGCGCTGCACGGTGATGAAAATGGAATCCGAAAGAGGATGAATCGATCCGAGTAGAAACAAGAAAAAGTTGAAAAATAATTTTTTTATTATAGAATCCGATTTTACTTATAAATTCCAAAGTGTTTAAAAATTATTTTTTTTATGAATTTTCTTAATTTTTAAAAATGTTTCTAGAGACTAAAATTGTTATAGCTTCTATAAAATGTTTACTAAACACTCCTAAAATGCCTTAGTAAAAATCCAGGTATTCGTTTTAAATTTTGAATTTATTAAGTCAATAAAACTAAATTAAAATTTAGAAATTCGTCAATATTTTCTGAAAATTTAACAAACAAATAAAAAATATTCCACTCAAATCAACTATTCCATTTATCAGTAACCCCCCCCCCCAAGACTGTTGAAAAATATTTTAAGTACTAATAAGGCAAAAATAGAAGAAAAATTTAAAAATTAATATACTACGAACATTTTAAGAATTAATAAAATATTTTGTGAGTTTCTTCTGAATACATGATATAGAAAAAAAAACATGTTTACATATTTTCTCACTATATTTAGCGGGAGGGGCGCAGACCAGTTTTTTTTTTTTTTTTTTTTTTTTTTCCCACGGGTGCCAAAGGACCTACTTACGGCCCTGCTTCGGACTATTCTAACAGCTAGTTGTTCTCAATTTTCGGTCTCCATAACGAAATATTTCAATATAACTTATATTAAGGCTGAGAGGCATCATTAATAAACTGTTAAATCAAAATCTTCTATTAAAGTCTAAAATGGCATCTAGTCTCCTATTTTGATTGCAGTTAAACCCCTAAGCGACGAAATATTTCAATATAACGCGCATTAAAGCTGTGGTCTACAAAACGATATCCTTGTATTTAAGACTAATACAACACCCACTTATGTTTCTGATTAATTTTTTTTTTTTTTATATATTTAT
>CM063509.1:4056445-4058945 GCA_032207245.1 Pardosa pseudoannulata
TACGATGTTTGGCACAGCGAGAAAGAAATCGTCAAAACAAAATGTTACTGGAGTCCTGTACTAAAAGCCGTTCTTAACAAACCTTTCATGTTAATTCTTTCTGACTTGGTGAAAAAGCGCCATGACCGCATCTTTTTACTGCTACTTAATTATTTTTATTTATACAATTAAATTTATTTTCTTGGGATTTACACATAATAGTACTATTATAATACAATGTATTTGCACAAAATTAAAGGCGACGTCAATTATAACTAACTCAATCCATAATTTTTACGTTACCACCTCACTTTTACTTTTCTTAATAGTGGTATAGATGAGATTTAGCTCTCTCTCGGCGTCTTTTGATATTTTCGCGCTCTGTTGTGATTTGAGTGTTGTAAGCCTTACCTGTGAATTGTTCTTTTTCTAGGAACACCTCTGTGGAATAATTTTTAACGTGCAAGTTTGATATCATTTCTATGTGAGCGAACGACGTGAAAAACGGGTCGCCAACGTGAAAAACGGGCCAAGCGGTTGCTATATCACATCTGTTAAGGCCCTACCCCACTATGGTCTACTGCAAACCATTACCACGGTGTGGAGGAGGTATGGCTTATTGCTGTCGCCGATGGCAGACGATAAAACGGCCTTGGCTAGGATGGCTTCGGAAGCGGTTTTTCTCCAAAGATCAAAGGAAGCCAGCATGCGCTACCAAAGTGCGCAGAAGACCCTATGGACGAATTCACGAGCTCGCCACATGGAGTGGCCCAGTGTGTAGATGCATCGCGTAAACCATCGTCCAAGGTCACCATCAGGAAGTGGTGAATAATGGGCCATAGTGTGGAGCCTATATTAGATTTCATATTTTCATTTAGATAATTCTCTTATTTTAAAGTGTCCTCCACACTATGGTCCACTGCAATCCATCACCACCGTCTGGAGGAGGTATGGCTTATCGTGGTCGATGGTGGAAGACGATAAAATAGCCTTGGTGGACGATAACTTCGGATGCGGTTTTTCTCTAAAGATCAAAGGCAGCCAGATGCGCAACTAAAGTGCGCAGTAGACCCTATGGACGAATATACGCGCTGGGCTCAATTAGTGGCCCAGCGTGTGGATGCAACCCGTTAACCATCGTTCAAGGTCAAGGTCACCATCAGGAAGTGGGGAACAATTGGGCATAATGTGGAGGCTACATTACGAATCTATCCTCCGCCAAGGCCATTTTATCGTCTGCAATCGATAAGCCATTCCCCTCCAGACGGTGGCCATGGTTTGCAGTGGACCCTAGTGTGGAGGCTACATAAGATATCTCCACCAACAACGCTCGATCTGTAAGGATAAAAAACCACGTGGTCTTTTATTGAGGGATTGGATTGCTTAAATCCGCTGAATCTGTCGCATGCCAGCGCCCCCTACCAGTGACTTTTTAATTCCCCTTTTTATGCTTCCGAACCAAATCCGCCTTATTTTCGACACACAAACATGTATACATATAAAGTAGAAGATTAAATATGTTTTAAACACTTTTTTTTAAACGTCAAATAGAGGAAAAATTTGAAATTTCTGATTCTATTTATGAAACGAAAACAGAGAACGATGTTGTTGAGGACGATAACAAAGTGGGCTATAATTTTAAAACTTAACAAAAACTTTAATGATCAAAAATACAAAATAATGAAAAAGAGAAGAAAGGGGAGCACCGGACACAACCATTACGCGTAAGGGGTGGTTAGAACGTCGATATGTACCGAACTGATATAAATATAGAGAATTTCCCGTATTTTCACGCGGTATTTATATTCTAAAATAATTTTAAGAATTCTTTAAAACGACTAAGAGCTGGCTAGAGTCAATTTTATTTTGCCCATAGATGAGAACCCATCGGTCAGGTACAGCCCCATATTAAGAGAATTAGGAAATGGGAAGTCCTTCCGCCATAGAGGGGTAACCTGCGACCTTGAAGCGCCTATTCGAAACACTCATTTTAGAGCTGTTAGAGTTATCAGCATTTTGATGGTCTAGAAATATTTATCTGTCTCCCCGAAATGTATTCCCCCCACCCCAAACTCGGTTGTCCCGATTTCAACCCAAGTCGATCCATCCGGGAAGAGAGAACAAAATCGACGACTTTAAAGAGTTACTGTCGGTGCACGTATCTGACGCGTGAGTAAGAGTTGCCTTTTTTCCCCAGCTCGTAATAAAAAACAATGACGACAGATAAAGAAACAGATAAGAAAAACGGCGGAGGGAAAACTCCTTTACTCAGTTAGACTTCGCGTTCGCTTATGCGCCTCGATAAGCACACACACACACACACACACACACACATATATATATATATATATATATATATATACACACACACACACACCATCTACCAGTAAGTATTTGGACACCTATGCCAATGACGATATCTGCGGTCCTGAGATACGTCACGGCCTCCGCCGGTACACATCGTGTAGGAAACGGCATCGGCATGAGTCGCATGCAAGATGCCGCGCCGTTCGGAGCTCTC
>CM063509.1:4103945-4106445 GCA_032207245.1 Pardosa pseudoannulata
TATATATACATATACATATATAAATATGAATATGTTGTATATATGTTTATATATACATATAATATAAATATATATATATTATATATTATAAATATATATTCTATAAATGTATATTAAATATGTATAATATATGTCTATTATGTATATATATAAATATATACATATATATATAAACATATACATATAGTAATATATATTATATACAGTATGTATATATATATGATAAATATACACATATATATATACATACATAATCTATATGTATATATATATTATATTAATATATGTAAATAAATATATTATATATATATGTAATATTATATTTAATAATATTCTATATAAAAATACATATATATATATATATATATGTATATGTATGTATATATATCTTATAAATAAAAGTCATTGTATGTGGGTATGTATGTATGTATGTATGTTCCACATCTCCTCCTAAACTATTGGCCCGATTCTAAAATAAATTGGTGTAAATATGCTTTGTATTACTGCAAAAAGCACTGTCAACTTTAAAACGTTCGAAATTCATCCCTTCCCCCCTTTTCGAGCGTTTTAGGCCATTATTTCAAGCATTATTTTCCCCGGTTAAGAGCAGGCGATTAAATTTATCAATTTATCACGTTTTAAATAGGTGAAAATGACATTTTTGTTGCATTATGACGTCATTCCTTTAACCGTTTCATTTAATTATTTCTCATTTTAAATGATTTTAATATCGTCTGCATGATTTTCACCCGTTTTATTTCTGAATTTAGGTATTATATAATCAATTTTCTCTTATATTTGGCATAAATAATTGATTAGGTACACATGTGCCAAATATAAATTTATCTGCATGATTTTCACCCGTTTTATTTCTGAATTTAGGTATTATATAATCAATTTTCTCTTATATTTGGCATAAATAATTGATTAGGTACACATGTGCCAAATATAAATTTAATCATCGATTATTTTTTGTTACAGTGATACAATTTCTTTTCTTAGCGTCTAAATTCCAGTGAGTGTATTTCACGGTTTAATAAATATCTAGCGTTTAATTTATATATCTCTGTAAATTCAGAAGTTTGTTCGTTTTTGTGTTTGTTTTTTATACATAACAATACGGTCTGTTATTTATTCTCCAAATTTTGGACGGTTTAATATTTATCACAAAATAGAAGCCTATGATGTCCATCCTATCACTTATTATGAGAAGATTGGTAATTCATGTACAAAAGCAGTCAGTAAAGTTATTTTTAGTATTAATTTCATATTTTACTTCGTCCAAAAAGTTTCGAGATAATTCGACACATTTAAGATAAATTACAGGCAGATAATATCCTGAACAAATAGGCATATACTTATTACTTATTTATGTATGACAAGAAAGTATCTGATTAATTTGTTATTATTTTGAAACAAATGGTCAGTCATAGGGTAAATAAGTTTCGATGAGTATTCCTTGATACTGAGAAATGAAAAAAAAAATTACACATACGCGGCCAATATTAAAAATTTAGATTACCTCAGAATTTCTCATTGGCGTAAAATGAAAAGAGTTGTTTTCGCCAGTTCATGTTTCTAGCCAAATCAAAGAAATTTTTATAATAAATTCGTGACATGGAAAAGACATTTGTTGCATCCAAATGTTGTTGTACTGCATATTTTACTATATTACAAACGGCGTATTTGGAAGTTAATTTTTAAACTTGCAAAATATTTTTATTTTGTACAAAATTAGTAGAAAGACAAGGGCATCAATAGATGCGGCAATGGACAGAAGAGTTATGTGGTATAGAAGCAGGGGGTAATTACTCTGCTGCGCAGGAAGGGTGAAGTCGAAGGAGGAAAAAAAAATCTATGCAAAAACCTATGTAAAATCAACTAGATAGACTAGCTTTCATGGCCTTAAGAAAGTTCCATATTCCGATTGCAAGTTTTTAAATTCATATTCCTAGCTAAAGTTAACAGATTTGTATGCAAAATTCCTTATTGGGAAATAGTTTTTTTTTTTACAATATTCTTTCTATCTAAATCAAAATACACTAGAGTGGTGATTATCCGGATATATCTGGAGTAAAACTTATCATGTTAGCGAAAAATCCTGATGACGGAATTATTTAAAAAATGATTATGGAAATAATTTAGGTAATTTCCCGTCATACTTTTCCCAGAGATAGAACTGGCTGTTGTAATAGTTATATTTATGATATTACAAACGGTATGTTTAGAAGTAAGAATGTAAAATTTTCAAACTTTTCTACTTTCTATACATGTAGTAGAAAAACAAGGACACTAACAGAGGATGAGATATATAAGAGAGTTTTATGGTATATAATCCCCAGGTACGAGAGAATGGTGTAGAAAATAAACCCTTGCATGAATTATGTAAAATGAAATTATACATCCATTTCTATATCTCAATAACCTCAATGGTATATTAGAAAGTTCCCTATTCTGATTTCTTTATGTCTGTATTTGTGTTGTTCGAACGACGCAGAAT
>CM063509.1:4111445-4118945 GCA_032207245.1 Pardosa pseudoannulata
GGCGTCAACGGTAGCCCCAGTGGTCCATTGAGGTGCGGGGTTAAAAAGGGGAATGGAAAATGACGCGGGAACTTTTGCTCTTGATTTAAGATTTGAAAACCCCTGAGAATTTTCTCGAGGTTCTTAGGAGTTTTACACAAAATGCCCACATTAGTTTCCTGATCCAGTTTGCTTTTAATCATTTATATATATATATATATATATATATATATATATATATATATATATAATGTATGTAATATGGGCGAGACTCATACAAAATCACAACACAGTTTATTTCTGGTGAGATACATGAAATCCTTACAACAGGCAAGCACTTTTACAACATCGTGCACATAGACCATGTGATCCTGCACACACACACACACTTTTCAAGTAGGGATTTCTCGAGTAAAAAGACTACGAATAATCCCTAAGCACAATGGATCCCGTGATAAAAAAAATACCCGTGTTTAAAGAGAACGCGCTCACTAATGGCTAAAGTAGTACAGGCAGAGACTGAATGAAGTCTATAGCGTGTCTGGAGGGAAACATCAAAATGACCGCGCAAACCCCCAACGTACTTTAGGAACAAAGTTATTAAATTAATATTAAAATTTGTAAATAAGGGATTTTAATATCATATATATATATATGTATATTATATCTATGTGTATGTATATACGATAGTAGATGAAATGCGAGGTAGTGGAGTGTGTTTTCTTGTAACATTTCCGCGTGTGTTTTTTCCAGTTTGTGTCCGCTTTCGCGGTGTCTGCCCTGGCTTCGAACTGGGAAAGATTGAACAAACCTTTCAATCCTCTTCTCGGCGAGACCTACGAACTCTGCAGGTAAGGCTTCGGTGTCTTTCAACGACTCGAAATGTTCCATATTCCTTCTTCAAATGTACCTCTTGTTCCAACAGGATCAACGTCGAGGGTTCGAACCTCAGGCGACGTATTTTGGGATGTCACTACTCTAGAATACAGAATAGGGACTTAGATAAGTACAGGGCGACACAAAAAAACGGGATCATTTTAACAATACTATAAAACAGAGTGAGATGGAAATAAAACAGTCCCACAAGAAAAGATCCCAAACGGACCAATGGGGCGATGCAGGGGGCGAACCGAATCTTGAGACGACACCAACACCTTCCACTGATGTCAACGCTCCATCCTATTGAAACCAGGTTTGTTGAAGGTGTGGAAAATTGTCGAATTTAGATGCAACATCTCTACGCAACGATCCCCATTCACGATTACTGTGATTCCTTGCTCGTATTAAGGCCGTGCGCAAAGAAACAGCCCCCCCCCTCTACTAGCTTGTAAAGGGTAATCCTGAACTGCGTCTGGCCAGTTCTTCGCGAATAAGCAGGACTACAGTAACGGGCCTCTCCTGATTCCAAACTGTCATTGTTTTTATAAAACATTTTTATGGAAAAGAGTTCACTTGCCCATTGTGCTTCCATCTGCTTATTTCGAAAATTACTCCATTGGGGTTGTACTGATGCGAAAGAATGATTTTAATTCTTGGTGATAACTAAAGGTGGAAAATTTGATCCAATGACAAGGCGGCTTTCTAACTTGGGATTAAGAGGGATTCTTCTAGACTCTTTCGATTTATTTAGTGCATCCGTCATTATGTCTGTAGTGGTCAATGAGACCTACGTGTGGAAATCTGCTGAATGAAACACCAATCGGTGAAGATAAACTAAGAATAGGCGCAATGATCGAAGTACTGAGTCTCCTCTGCCAAAATTACTAAGGAACGGTCTCCTCATATTCCTATAGATGCTTATAGAAATACAGTTACATTTATACAGTTATATATGTATGTAATAAGACGGACTTCACGATGGGTTTTTGCAGTCATGGCCCATAAAAATGACACCGTTTCAGCTAAAGACCTTTATTAAGATATCGTTGAAGGACGGGTTCCTACTTCATCATAGGGACGGGACAAACGGAAGGATCGGCTAGCATGAAGTTATGTGTCAAAAGGCCCTTAATATCTGGGTCAACATAGACAACTAGAAAAATCTGCCTCCGACAGCGTACATCTCCTTTTTGTTTGGAAATTTCTTAAATTGTCCGCTAGAGCCATGTAGGGTTATAATGGGTTAGACCCCTTCTCCTTGGGCGTCAACGGTAGCCCCAGTGGTGCATTTAGGTGAAGGGTTAAAAAGGGAAAAGCAAACGGACGCGGGAATTTTTAGCCTTTGACTTAAGATTTGAAAACCCCCCAGAATTTTCTAGGGGAGTCTCAGGGATTTTATTCGGAATGCCTACACTCGTTTCCCGATCCAGTTTACTTTTCCTTATATGTATACGCATATATACATATATTATGTAAGTAGTTACATATATGCATTTATATACAAAGAGTTAAATAGTTATATGTATTGTGACATCGCGACCCCCTCTTCTAGCGTAACAAAAGAGATCATTTAGAGACACCAGCTAGTCTGGGAAATGGATACTAACAGACAATGAAAATAAGTTACGGCACGCCTTGAGATGTCCGAGGAAATGAGAAGGTCAGACGCCTACGAAAACACGAATCCGAGTGTAGCAGAAGGGCGTCACGCGAAGGAAAAAGCCAATTAGAACAGACGCTGGCGGCACGAGATTCGCAGGAAGCAAAAGACGGAGGAGAGAAGAGCCGGCAAGGAGGAACGGGAACGTTCTGGTTTTTGGAGAGCCTATCTCCAGATTTTGGGTGGGGTGGTATGCCCTGTACAACCTCATATCTGTCTGGTCGCCGATTCATTCTTAGGTTCGTCGCGAACCTTCCAGTTACCGTTTCCGGCACATCCCCAGTCCCTTTTGGTTTGGTTTTGTCGACTTTTTGAAACACGAGAACTAAGAGCCCCTTTTGGAAGACACTGTAAATAGTTTTATTCATCCGAAAATAAATCGTTTGTTATTGTTAGAGCTACACGTCGCATCTCCTCCTACTTCAACATCCAGACGCTAACAGAATGGAGGGATTCGGATACGTTAAGTATATGCCATATATAAACATATAAGCATTTATACCGATATTAATATATAGACATGTCCAGTTTAAAAAATTGGGTTAAGAATTAGGCGAGATATAATTAAAAATAGTTGGAACTCATTAACGATAACGTAATAGGAGAAAGACCCACCATCGACCGGAACTATACAGAATAAAAATGTTGACATGGAAGTAGGCAACGGGAATTTGCTTAGGTAGCGACGCCCTAAACTCACTTCTAGGCGGGAAAATGGACTGGTGACATCCTTCACGCCTGTCGTCGCAAAATGAGAACACAGGATATCAAAATGGCATAGCCATGGACAGAACGATTAGAATAAAGAAGTTTTTATATACGACATCAAGTGTGCCTTCCATGCCTTAACCACTCGTCCGTGCCATACATATATATACATTCATACTAATAGAGTTTTATAGTTCTATAGATTTCTATTTGTTAATTGGGTTTTCTAGTTCCAGTTATTTGTTTGTGGAGTGCTAAGTTTGTTGTACGTGTAGGGACGACCCTGGCTTCCGTCTGGTGTGCGAGCAGGTGAGTCACCACCCTCCCGTCAGCGCCTTCCACGCCGAGTCTGAACACTTCCGCTTCTACGGCAACATCCACCCCCGGCTCAAGTTCTGGGGAAAGAGCCTCGAGATCAAACCAGAGGGCACCTTCACGGTCTACCTCAACAGGTATCCGTCTACTCAATGTCCACCCCCTTACAATCCTACCAACCGTTCTTAATTCTTTATCTCGTTCCATCCTTTGTGTTTCAGGCACCGGGAGACATACTCGTGGGCCAACGTGCACTGCTGCGTACACAACATCATCATTGGGAAGCTATGGTTCGAACAGGTAATACACACAAACATACACACATATAAATAGACATATATGTGTATGTGTGTATATATATTGTAGTCTTTGTATGTTAATTCTGCTTTATATGTCGATATTGTAGATATATGGCGCTGTCTTCCGGCAGCGTGGAATACGCATCTGCCACGTAGGACACTTCCTTAGTCGAATAAAATTTTGTTCTCGTGTTGACTTTTAACAAAACGGGTAGAAATGTTTTGCACACTCACGAATACCACTACAGCCACGACATATGTGTGTATATACATACATACACACACATATATATATATATATATATACATAGGTGCGTGTGTGTATAACTGTAAATATACATGTACGTGCGCATATGTATATAAATATAAATAAATATATATTTATTTATGTATGTATGTATATATATATATATGTATATATGTGAGTATATGTGTGCGTGTGAGTGTAAATTAACATGTATGTGCGTATATGTGTATATATATATATATATATATATGAGTGTCTGTGTGAGTGTAAATTTACTTGTATATGCGTATATGTGTATGTATATGTGTGTATATATATATATATATATATATATATATATAGATAGATAGATAGATAGATAGATAGATATATACACACATATATATGTATATATATATATATATATATATATATATATATATTTATAAATATATGCATGCGTGTGTGTATATCGCCTCTAAAAGTGGGAAGAAAACAGAAAACTGTACTTTAGATAAAATTCCTATCATAAATTTAGTTCTTTAGAAGAAAAGCGATCTCTATTCGTACAAATTGGGTATTTGTAAGAGCGTCGGATATTCTCGCCATTGGCGATGTCTTAGAAATAGAACTTTCCAGAATGTGCTAGAGATCTATGAGACGATTTTTGTTTGTTTTTTATCTTTTCAGTACGGCTTGATGGAAGTGCAGTGCCACTCCACGGGTCTGACGTCTCAGCTGACCTTCAAGCCGGCAGGATGGTTCGGCCGAGACCTGCACAGGGTGGAAGGATTCATCGTGGACGGACAGTGAGTACTCACGTTCCCTCTCACTACCAAATTAGGCGTGCAAGTCGCGAGGCCTCTAACAGATTAGACCGAAAGAGGACGTGTTAGTGATGACCAGATACCTAATACATCTCTGATACTAAAGATATTTAAAGTGGAAGCTAACATGACTTTGCAGAATAACGAGAAATAAAAACAAGTGGATTCCAACTAAACATTTTAAGTTCTAAAAGTTTTAAAAAAAGGTAGTTAACAAAATAAACATAATTTAACAACCAACTATTACCACAAACAAAAAAATGGTTCAGAAAACATTTAAGCCTAATACTAATCCCTAATCTTAGTATCCTAATACCATAAACTATAAAAAAAAATACAAAGTACAAAAACTACAAAAAAAAGGATTTTATGATCTAATACATTACTCAAAAAAAAAAACTATCTAAACTAATGCGTCATTTAAAGTAAATTTACCTACAGCATGAACAACGATAACGCTGCTATTCTCACAGCTGACCAAAAGACAAGCACCTGCCCCATGTTTGTCCGCAGGCATCGCATACTACTTAACATAATCATGCGGCTTCCTCCCCCACTTAGCCAATCACAAAATGACACAGATCGTAGCTGCCGAGTGAGAGTTGAAGTCACGTTTGCGTTTGACAAGCAAACGTGACGACCAAACTTACAGTGAGAATCAGCTTCCTTAACGAAAACGCTGTAACTGGCGATTAAGATGGCGGTAAAATCTCCTGCCTCGGTTAACTTAAAAACAAACTAATAAACAAAATTGCCGGGATTCTCTGGAAGTTACGGAAGGTGCCGATTCGGCTGCAATTTCTAACAGTTAGTACATAAGACGGAGGGTCGGATATTAGGCACATCGATAGAAAGAAAAGGAAGCTGGTTAAAAAGTCAGTCATGCATGTTATTAGACAGAAACTCAATAGTCCAACAGACGTTTCTATTAGTGGGCGGACCCATAACGGAAGAGGGTCGTTAGACGGAACCCAATCAGTCCAACAGTTTGCTGTACAGAAGTCGGTGTACCACGCACGTTACTAAACGGAAACCACTCGACGAATCACAGGCACGTCACTAGACAAAACCGACTAGTCCCGTACGTTCCCAGCCTGTTGGTCGTGCAGATACAAATCGACGCTCTCTTGTTTTTCAGGAAGAAAAAACTCCGGTTCCTGTTCGGCAAGTGGACAGACTACCTCAAGTCCGCCCCCATCGAGGACTACGAGGAGTACGTGAAGACGCACTCGCGACACAACGGTAAGCCACGCCCCACGCTAACCGACCGCTCCTTTGTCCCCCCGCCTCCTAACCTTCGCGTCTTACTGTCGTTGCAGAGGCATCGGACGAGGGGTCGAGCAACGACACGCCCACCAAGAAGATCTCCTCCAAGCTGAACATCCTGACGCGGTCCTTCACGGGGGGTGGGGCCAGGGGAGACAAGTCCCCGGAACCGCCCGTCTCGCCGCACGTGAGTACGCCCTTCTTGTGACGAATTTTAAAGAAAAGAATTTAAGTTTAATGAAAAAGGGTTTCCTTTCAACAAAACAGTCGGGGAGAAAATAGACTTTCTTAAACTTTAAATAAATGATGTAAGAGTTCTGAATTATGTAAGAGTTATTCAGTAAGAGTGTATAATACATCCAAATCGTTTCAGGAATTTGACAAATTGTTATTAAATATTCGGTTGACTAAAAACGATTAAAACCAGGACCGTGACTAGGGCGTGGCAAAGGGGACATCTGTCACGGACGCAACAGTCTTAGGGGCACCATGAAGAAAATGGGATCCGAAAGAGAACAATTCCTCCCGAGTGAAAATAAGGAAAAGTTGAAAAATAGTTTTTTTTTATTATAAAATCCAATCTGTTTATAAATGATTTTTTAATGAATTTTCTTATTTTTAAAAATGCTTCTAGAGTCTAAACTTGTTATGTATTTTCTTACAAAATGTTTACCAAACGCTCTTAATATGCCTTAATACAAATCCGGGTATTTGTTTTAAATTTTAAAGTTATAAAAACTGAATTTAAATTTAGAAATTCCCCCATTTTCTATGAAAATTCAACGTTTAAATAAAAAAACTTCCCCTGAAAAAACTATTCAGTTTAATAGCAATAATACTTATAAAAGAGTTTAAAAATATTTTTAAGTATTAATAAGGTAAAAATAGAAGAAAAATTGAAAATGAATGTACTAGGAACATTTTAAGAATTAACAAAATATTTTGCTAGTTTATTCTGAATATATGATAGAAAAAAAATCATGTTTACATATTTTCTCACGATATAGGGTGGTAGGGACGCAGACCAGCTGTTTGCTAAGGGAGCTAAAGTACGTCCTGGTTAAAACAAATCTTGATATCACTTCAATATTCAACTTAAACAGAATACACCAAAACGCTCTCAAGTGCAAACCACGATTTCATCATTGGATCCTCTGACGAAGATCTCACAATTAACCCACTGGATTGGTCTGGGCTAGACAATCACCGGGCGCGAACCCGGAATTTCGTGTCGGCGAAAGATCCAACGTCGCGGAGTTCCCTTGTGGTTTCGACGACCATCTGTCTGGCTGTCAGTCCGGGCGCCCGGTTGTCTGTCCTGTTGTCTCACCGGGGAAAACG
>CM063509.1:4123945-4153608 GCA_032207245.1 Pardosa pseudoannulata
AATTTATGTGGATCAGAAAGTTCGAGTGATTAGGAAAATATGTCTGTTTACAGTGATACACAACACAATGATAAAGAAAGCAATTCACAGCATGATACTAATTTTAATAATGAATTAAAAGTTGGCAAGTATGTGTTGGTTAAATTTTTGAAAAAAAGACAATGGTTCGTTTTATTGGTTTAATAACAGGAAAAAATGATGAAGATTACGTTCTTGTGAAATTTACGAGACAAAAACCTAATCAAAATGTGTTCATTTTCCCTGACAATGTTGATGAATCGCTCGGAAATGTTCAAGATATTGTGATGAGTCTCCCAGACCCTACTGCTTCTCAAGAAAATAGCAGACTTTCAGTAACACACAAATCTTTTGGTGTATCATTCATTAACTTCAATATTTGCTAATATTAAGCTTTACATATACAGATTGAAGCTATAGAAAATAAATATAATACATTTTATGTTTTGTACTATTAAATAATGTACTACATGTAAGGTAACTTTAGAAAATTTTTTGTGGTCCATTTTACCCCGTGCCATGAACCATTTTACCCCAGGGTCGGGGTAAAATGGTCCACTTTGTCACTTGCTATTAAAAAAACTATAATAAAAAAAGTAATTATAATAATTGTTTTTGACTGAGTGTAATATAGAGCCTAATATATAGGTAATATGTATAGATATTTTCAAATTAAAAAAATCATTAGTTTGAGAGTAAATACTCAAAATTCACAAACGTGGACCATTTTACCTCAGTTTCCCCTAATCCGTAGAATAAATTTCCACTTTAAACTCATGTGAATCGCAGAAAGGAAAGGCGAAGTATTATATCTTCTAGCGTTAAAAAAAATTAAAATTAAACTCTTTTACTTAATGATAACATTTTCTTCAAATTAAAAAAAAAGTAATTTAACAAAGTGAAAATTAGGATAGACTTAAAATAATTTCATATTTAACAACAAGAAGAATATATTCTAAAAATTTACATTAATTAGTACAGAAACAATGATACAAATAAATTATTCGAACGCGTTTTTAAATATAAAAGATGTTAAAATTTAATAACCTTTTTATATTAATTTAAAATGGTTATTTACAATCTGTGTTTAAATTTTAAACTGTAGTTATGGCGCCATTTGGCGAGCTGAAAGTGAAAACAAAATGGAGAATGCAAAAAGTGTCGCCATTTTAGATTATGCAAGAGTTATTTTTTGATAGAAATAAATATACAAAATGGAAATTAATTTAATCAGGAACTTTTTTCCAAACCGCTGTGTCCTTGACTGAAAAGGATTTTTGTCCTCATCAACGACAACAACGAAAAAAATTCTATAAATATGAGCATATGCTGCCATCTATTAATTTTTAAGAAAGATATTTGTAAATTTTATTATAAAAATAATTTTAAACAGCATCTAATACGCGGCGGGGTATAATACACATTAGAAGAAAATTGAAAGTTTTTAAACTTATAATCCTCGGATTATAGCCAGGAAATGAGGCTACTTCAAGATGACAAACTGCTTGCAGTCGAATACAGTGAAATGCATTTATTGGTAGCGGTTAAAATAAATTACTACTTTTAAAAGAAGCAAAAAAGAACACACAAAATATCACCAGCTAAAACGTTATTTTTATTTTTATGGTACTACGTTGCCACAAAACTAAAACAAAATACGAAACAGACGATATTCAAAAGTGATATGAATTAATTAAAATACATGGAGTTTATGTACATAGAGTAAATGTACATGCTAACTATTTATGAACTACTACATGACTCTCTCCCTTACCAGGTCAGAAAATAAGTAGTGTGTAAAAAGTTAAAGATATATAACAGTTAGTCTCTGAATCGGACTGGAAGTCGAACAGTTCTACCGGATCGAGATTGTACAATGGTTGGCTTAGTGGCGCTGGACTGAGTTGAATTTGGCGGTGGGGCAGAATTGATTTCTGGGGTACTGGAATCATTTGGGCCACTGTTTGTTGATTCAGTAATAAGAGTGCTGGAATCTGAAAGTATAAAGGCTGGTTTCAGTCTGTTAATAGTTATATTTACTTCCTTATCTTTAATTTTAATTGGGAAATATTTTTCTGATCGATTAAGGACTTGATAAGGACCTACATAAAGCGGTTCAAGCTGTTTACGAACTCGATCAATTCGAAGAAAAACATGAGATGTCGAATGTAAATCCTTATGTACGAAAATTTTTTGAACATATTTCTTTTGAATTTTTTGGGGGTCTTAAAGATTCCATTTGCTTTTGTAGCTTATGTACGCACGTTCCAGGTATTGTATGAATGGCATTCTCATTGAAGAATTCTAATATTCTCGCCGTACACCATATTTGCAATTGTGTAATTAGTATTTTCTTGAACAGCTGTACGAAGATCTAGAAGAACTGTTGGTAAATTTTTGCTCCAAGCAATATTACTGTGAACCTTTAAAGCTGTTTTAATTTATCTATGAGGTCTTTCCACCTTGCCATTACACTGCGGGTGATAGGCTGTGGTATGCTGAAGCTTGATGCCGCAGATTCTGAAAAAGGCGTGAAATGTATCAGAACGAAATTGTGCTCCATGATCGGTAATTACACGAGAAGGTATTCCAAATCTCGTTATCCAATTTTTTTAAAAAAGCTTCAGCTACAGTGTCTGCTGAAATGTTCTCTAATGGAACTGATTCCACCCAACTAGTATATCTGTCTATACAAGTAAGACAGTAAGTACTGCTGTTAGAGGGGGGTAATGGACCAGCCAGATCGATATGAACTTCTTGGAATCTGCCAAGATGGTTCTGGGTATTCTCCAAAAGTGAATTTTGCATGACGCAAGATTTTGGATTTTTGGCAGGGTATACAAGATTTCGCGCATTGATTAACATCTTTTTTATGTTTTGCCAAATAAATTTCGAAGCCATTAATTTAACAGAAGATTTAATTCCTGGATGTGAAAATCCATGAAAATGTCGAAAAAGTGTCATACGATAATTTAAGGGTATGTAGGGTATGATATTTTCAGTAGAGGTATCGCACCATATCGCACATTTTGCAGGAAGGAAGAGGGTATTGTTTGAAATTAAATTTTTTGAATGTTGTAGAGCTGTTAGTTCCTCGTCCTTTGTTTGTTCTTCGGACATTTGATCATAATTAATGGATGTAATTTCATCAATTTTGGATAAGGTGTCAGCTACAATGTTAGCTTCTCCTTTAATGTGTTTTATATCAGTTGTAAACTCTGAAATGTACTGTAATTGTCTACATTGCCTAGGTGATGCTTTATCAGGCTTTTGGAAAAATGCAAATATCAAAATTTGTGATCTGTATATACAGTAAATTTTCTTCCTTCAACTAAGTACTTGAAATGTTAAGTGTAATTCACGGTCGTAGGTGCTGCAATTTTGCTGAGCAGAATTCAATTTTTTGGAGTAAAAAGCTATTGGTCTCCAGGAATCTTTTTCCTACTGTTGTAGGACAGAGCCAATCGCTAAATCAAATGCATCAGTAAACAATCCAAGATGTAAATCAGGATTTGGATACGATAAAAGGGTAGTATTTGATAAATCTTGTTTGCATTTGTCAAATTGATGTTTAGCTTCCTCAGTCCACTCAATTTTAGTTTTATCTCTTTTTTTAGAACCTTGAATGTAGTTGTGTAAAATGGCTTGCGTCTTAGCTGCGTCTTTAATATAGCGACGCTAAAAATTGATCACGCCAATTAAAGTTCGTAATTTATGAATTGTTTCAGGAAGTTAGTAATTTAATATTGCTTCTACTTTTTGAGGTAAGGGACTTGTACCTTTTGTGGTAATAAAGTATCTCAAATAATCAACTTCTTGAATTTTTAAAAGAAGCAAAAAAGAACACACAAAATATCACCAGCTAAAACGTTATTTTTATTTTTATGGTACCATGTTGCCACAAAATTAAAACAAAATACAAAATAGATGATATTCAAAAATGAAATGAATTAATTAAAATACATGGAGTTTATGTACATAGAGTAAATGTATAGATGCACATGTTAATTATTTATGAACCACTACACGTTTAACGCGAAAAAGCTTAATAAAAAATCACAAGGGTCCTCACAAACTGCTATGGATTTTCAGACTGTTTTCTTTTTCTCGAAAATTGCTGAAAGCGAAAATATTTCCTTTCTGGAACGAACCAGATACAGCAGATCCCATCCGCGCAGGCGCACGTTTCTGTATTATTGGAGTGTCCTGCTGTATTGTCGTTAGAATAATGCATCATGTGTTACAGCCCCAATGATGTCTTAATGTTTGCTCGAAGCTGAAAAAACTTGTAGTCAGTTAAGTCCTTGTGAATGGTTTTGATTCGTCGATTTTTCTTCATTACATATCTATGTATTTAATTTTGCTGAATATCTTGTAAATGTGAAAACTATTTGAGTCCCCTGAGTTTGACTGTATTTGCAGGTGGTTCGAGCAGGGCAAGGTGTCTCACATCAAGAACGAAGTGTGGCTCTTCAACGACCACTACTGGGCCAGGGAATTCGCCGACTGTCCGGATATATTCTAAAAGAACTTCCAAACCGTTGCCGTTAGCGTAGTCAGAAACCCAAAAATACGTAGGTACCACGACCTGTTGTTAACCTGCTCTCGCTGAATAGCGTGAGGGTGGGGCGGACACCTTTTTGACTTTGTTTTGGGTGGCAGGCCTCCCGTTCGGGTGAAGAGAACACAAGATGGCTGTCCTTCAAAGACGTTAGAACCGACACAGTAGCAAGTCACGTTGTCATTGTTATAGATTTTTATTTGCTTGGTTATTTCGCGGTGACAAACTGGCTACGATCGCCTGTCCAGATGTCCTTGGGCTCACAAGAAAAAGGAATGCCTTGGCGCCATCTATTAACAAGTATACTATTACATATATAGGTAGTTCTAGTACATTGGCGAAATCTGCATCCATTAAAGTCGCCAAGGAGTACAATGTTCGGATGGAATACCTTTGTAATTTCGCCACTCATTTAGCCAAATATGCCAAGGGGCACACTATTCTTAAGTAGTACCAACAAATATTATTTAACAATGTACTTCTTAGCGACAAATGAAACAAACATTAAGAAATACTAAATAATTCCAAACATAATAAAATCCTAAAAATTAAATAAGATAAAGAAAAATTGGAACAGATGCAATATCTACACCGCTTCCGGCCGCCATGTTTTTTTTCTTCACGATCTTGGCCAAAAGCCCATTTTCTGAAAGTCGCCAAACTAAAATGGCGGCAGAAAAAAAAGGACGGTACCACATGGTTTTTAAGAAACCAAAGTTAAAACAAAATTCTACAAAAAGTCACACAGGATATATTTTACGGATTTTTACTATTTAAGATCTATATGATCACATCAAAAGTGAATTTTATAATGCGTTTGTATAGAAAACAAACATTTAAAAACAAATTTAAAATATATAAGGGGGTTCCCTCTTTCACCCCCTTAATAATATAATAATACGAATTACATATTACACACACATATTTTAATAAACCTAAAAAAAAGGAATAAGGACATACAAGAAAGAAAAAACATAAAATTCTACAACCTGACCACTCGAGACGATATGTCCGAACTCCAGGAAATAGCTAGACAGAAATTATTCCCCCAGACTAGATTGATTATTCCTAAAAGCTGGGTGGTGACGTCAGAAATCCCGTGTATCAATGGAGCTGAAAGAACGAACCAGGGTTGCCACTAAAAAGTACCAATGTTAGGGTAGACAAAGCTAACCAGTCATCGCTCAAAAATAGCCTAATTTGGAGACAAAATCCGGGGTGTGTGTAAATACCGCATCTGTACCGAAAAACTTAAAGAATAAACTTAAAGAGAAAACTTAAGGAATAATTAAACGAGCATTATGAATAGCATTTGAGACGACAGATGGCGCCATTAACTAACTTTGCAGAGAAACCTTGTGAGCCCATAAAACGATAAAAACGATAAAAATTTGTCAGCCTGCCCCCCCTAAACCGCTTCAGGTAGACGATGACACGCCGTAGAAGCTCAAAAAGAGAGAGATTGCGCTGACAACTTCGCCGCCGATGGGTCAAAAAAGGGAATTTATTTTTGTAAATACATTCGACACGCCAATGTACATAAGCACCCACGACCCATCACCCAAAATTCGACAAAAAAAAAGTTCCAAAAAGAATACGTTATAGGTCTCACAGTTACGGATTCACACACGACGACGGGCTGACATTTCCATGGAATTGACAGGAAAGATTAAGGAGAAGGTGAGGTGGACAGGCAAGAATGAAATCGGCCTCGGCATTAATGCAAACGGGTCGGGGAATCAGGTTTCGTTTCAAATATGTCTGAATCGATTCAATTCAAATCGATTCGAATTAAATTTGAGGGAAGGTGGTCTCGAATTCTTAGAGTAAAGGTAACTTTCGTGCAAAGACATTTAGGAGAAATACAGTCGGAAAAACATCTTTATGCCAAATACGGCCGCAAAGCTGTTACTCATTTAGCATCAACCGGGGGCAGAGCTATCATTGGAAGATGAAGGACCTATTTTAAGTGGTCATCAACGAACAAGCCTCGAAATCGCACCCCCCCCGGTTATGAGATCGACACCCCTCTATGAGAAATCCATAAGCGCATAGACTATTGTGACCGACTACGTTTCAGTTAACTTTTACATATTACAAATTATTTGAGGAAATTATTCTTTTTTTCTTTCGAATTCGGAGAAAGAAAATGTGGTGCAGAAGTGACTCCGTATCTGTGACGACTCAATATTTTCTTCTGTCTTTATAAAATGAAATAAAAAAAAATAATGACAAAAAGTTAGAGGCTGTAAATATTATATATAAATATATATCAAAAGAAATATTTTGTTTAAATATCTTACGAAATCGGACCAAAGCTCTCTACACAATCTTGTTCTCGAACATCTCTCTCGTTCGTTTTCTATTGTTTGATCCGACTTTGGCGCCGCGCGAAAGGGAAATTCCCCTCGGTTCATGCGCTCCAACAGTCCTATGCAACTAGAGAGTAGAGATGAGATGTTTTCTTTCTTTTTCTCACCCCACAACGAAGGTGCTAAACGTCGACCCACCAGCGAAAGAGAGGGGAGAGCAGAAGAACGTCGGGTGCAACCGTTTCGAGTGCCACCCCATTTCGATTAAAAGTCGATTTCGACGCCGAATTGGAACCTAAAACATTCGGAGTCGCGGACGTAAACGAAACGTTTAACTGTACTTTTCATGGCTACTAGGATATTAAAAAAATCCAAAGAGAACCAGAGACGTTCGAATTGACGCGCTCGCTTCTTCTCCCATGGCTATAATGGGATAACCAGCTATAATGGAATGAAATTAGTTCTTGCTTCTACCCGGTTTCTCGTCGAAGACAGATTGAGTAGTCCCCAATAGAAACGTTCTTTTTGGATATTTCATCGGCAACCGCCTCTCGTGGAAAGATGATTGCCTCTAACTTCTAAGAGTGGGTCCTAGCAGAAACCGAGATGCGCTCTGTTCAGAGATCTTAGAGGACATGGCGAGCATGGACCATTAATGACCATGGGGGACAATTGGAGTCTCGATGCTATTACCCTCCGGTTAAGAGATCGCTACCTATAAGCATGTCCGTCGGAGAAACTATCGTACCATCTTAACAAGGCTTCCCACCTTTGAATTTCACGTTTGCCCCTTCTCTTTTTCCGTCGACTGTAGAGCTGTCACTGACCTGTCGTGGGGGTGAAGATACACACAAAAAAAGAGAAAGAAAAGAAAAAAATCCGAGTTCTTCTGCTACCCCTCATCTTTTAGACCCACCTTTGTTTTTGTTTCGTTCTCGCTCAACACAGCAAATAAAACTTTAGGGTGCTGCCCGGAGTCTGCGTGCCGTCTTGCAACGCCCAAGCACGGGAGCCAGGGGATACTCGTATGAAGGACGACTTGGCTGCTCGTCATGTGAAAGTAGGGATCAGGCTTTCTCCAGAGGTATCGTTTGGTTACTTGGCAATGACTCACTTCTGCCGCCCAAGGCGGTTTCCTATTGGCCGCCTTTTTAAATCATTTCAAGAGTGCTTTTACTTTTAAAATAAATTTATATAAATATTTCTGATAGCAACCCTATACCTCTACTAGATTGACAGAGAAAAAAATGCGAGAAAGTATTTTTTTTATTTTATATTTGTAAATACATAAGATGACTTCTGTTTCATAAATGAAGAAATCGTAGAGCGGGAAGGGTAAACTTATATATTTATTTTTCTACCTTTCTTGGTGACAAATTTGTGTAGAATGTCCTCAGAATTGATTGTATTTGTCACATATTTGTCCATTGTATTTGTTCTATAGATTCTATTCTTCGATTGTGCACTCTTCCATCACTGCTTGTAGAACGAAGATCATTTTTGATCACTTCGATTGAGAGAAGCTGATGGAAATGGTTTCAAAAATATAAGAAATTCCCAAAGTTTTACTCGGATGTTGTCCCAAATTCCATGAATATTTTGACCTTTCTAAGCGTACTGCATTCAAAAATATAACATTGTGGAGACCTCAAATATCTGTACCATTGAATGCATCCGTCATTAAATTCGAGCCTACTTTGAAAAGTCGACGAAACTCAACAGCGCTTTATTTAGCAAAATGTCGATAAAAAAAAACATGAAATTTTAGGAATTGTCGAGTGTATCTGTCAGCAACCATCCCAAAGAATGTCTAGTTTTATATGGTATAGCTGGGTATAAATTTTCGAAACAGGCATTAGTTGAAATCCCGTATATAATAATAGCCTAAGTTATCTGTCCTCCAATTTATGAAGCGGTTGAACCTGGAATGGATAGGGGCATCCATTCAAAGAAAATAAAGTTTATCTTCTCCTAAACTGTCGATCCGATTCTAAAATAAATTGGTATAAATAGGCTTCATATCACAGCAAAAAATACTGTCGTCTTTAAAACGTTCGAAATCCAACCCTTCCCCCCTTTTCAAGCGTTTAATGCCATTATTTCGAGCCCTATTTCCCCGGTTAAGAGCAGGCGATTCAATTTATCCATTTACCACTTAATAAATAGGTAAAAATAACAATTTTTCTAGCATTGTGACGTCATTCCTTTATACATCTCATTGAATCATTTCATATTTTAAACTATTTAAATATCGTCTACACTATTTTAGTATCTTTTATCACTGAACTGAGATATTACGTAAATGATTTTCTTTTATATTTGGCTTCAATAATAGATTAGGTACATACGTGATAATTTTAAATTTTAATCATAGATTATTTTTGATGCAATAAAAATTTTATCGCCGGTATTAACAATAAATTCTTTTCATATATGTCTAGGAGTCTATTTCGCGGACTCATAAATATCTAACTTTTAATTTATACATATTTGGAAATTGTTCTTTTGTGTGTTTGTTTGTTATACATAACCACACGGTTTGACTCAATGAATTCAACGTGATTCTAAACTGTATAACAGGATCGGGAGACTCTAGAGGAGTATGGCGATAAATAAATTATTGAGAGTGAACCAGATAGTTCTCAGCCAAAAAACAAACCATTTTTTACCTGCCTCATTGGGTACTTAACAGTTCTGGAATATTAAAAATTTTACTAATTCCGTCATATGATGGGCTATATGCTAGTGGATGAATATCAATCAATGGAATAAAGCTAACACGATTCATTAAATATGCCATATTTATTTTCCACGTATAATGATCATTAAAAACAACGAGGATTATGGGCTGTGCCCACTTTATCCATTTGAACATTTTACATTACTTTTCAGGCTCCAATAAACGTCAAAATTTAAATTTTTTTTTTTTTGACTTAGCTATAGCCCCAATAATCTTTATCGTAACTTCTATTTAATTTTTATGCGTTATATTTTCACTCGCCCAAACTCAAGCATTCATTGCCTTAAAGGCGATTTCACGCAGTAGGGCAAATTCTCAAATTATGACAATTCTGGCTTTCGTTTCAAACGGAAGGGCAGTTTATGGTTTGTCTATTGGCTGTTGTAAACATGAAAATGAATGAGAAGGGCATTATAGTAGTTCGTGACGTTGCGACAAATTGCCTTATTGTATTTTTCCTGCCCCAGTCATAGCCATTTCATATCTACTAGTTGTTTGTTAAATTCCTATGTATCGCAGAACTAGAGGGCTACGCCCAGGCAGTTCTGTTAAACTTATACTCTGCGAACTTGGAGGACGTGGGCCACGATGGACACGGCTCGAAAGAATGTAACGTTGATGAGAAAAAAAACTTCGAACCCATTGCTAAACCGGATTCAAATATCAGCTTCATCGAGGAAAATACAAACCGTCGACTTATCCGTTGTTGATATTCGATTTTCCAAAGAATTACAAATAGAGGGAATTTCAGGTTTCGAATTTTTAACCATATTCTTTTAATGAAAATATATAACATAGACACTGAAATATATTTTGATTAAAATGCGACTCTTTAACACAAATCGTTCAACAATATTCCTTAAAAAACTCATCGGCGCAACAGCCCCTAGAGGGCCAGGGGCTACGGTGTCAATCTCCGTTTACGTGACCAAGGGCCCTGGGGTGCGAAGCATATGTTCCGGTTAGGTGGTTAATCTTACGCGGAAGCCCCAGTGTTTAGTTCCCAAGCACACTTGGTCCTCGGTTCATCTACCCACTGAAGGGAAGAAATGCTGAGTCAACCTTGCCCCTTGGGATCGAACCTCGGGCCTGTGTCGTGGGAGCTCAAAGCGCTACCCCAACTCCACTAGGCTTCATATTCCTTAAAGATGCCCCTAAAAAATGAACCAGTCGCTTTTATACTTTCATTTTATCTTTAAAGTTTGTATAGAAACCAAACTGGGTATCGATTTCCAAAGCCTCCCAAAGAACTTTTTTCCTTTCCAATCTAGACTTAGCAACAGTTCTCGAAATTAGTTACTTTCCCCTTCTTGATATTTTCCTCCATCTCAACCTAGTTCTTGTTCCCCCAGGTTTATGGTTTAATGTCAAAGAAGAGGGGTTCAGACGACAGATGTGGACCGCAAATCTCGGACGACTTAATTTGTGGAATTTACTTACATCTTCTTCCTTGGATGAGATTTATAATTCGAAATGACGTCCTGGAACATCACTTATAAAACTTATTTGAATTCACAATAAACATATAATCCCTGCAACTCGCAGTGAAATTAAACCATCATCTAATGAATTTATTGCAGTTGAACAGGTTTCTTGACTGGTGGGCCCTCCAAAGAACGTTTCTCCATTCCAATTGATTACTTTAAACTTCTTCCACCTAGTTTCCATCTCTACCTAGTTCTTGTTCCAATCGGCTTAATGTCAGGGGTTCAAACGCAGGCGACTTATTTGGAAGTGATATCTGCTTTCTTAAATGACCCATATATAATTCATATATATTTCTTGGTCTCCTGGTGTAGCCGCCCATATAAAACTTATATTCTGCACAATCTATGCAATCTCTACAACTGGCATCCAACACCGAATGAATGTATGGCAGTTGAGCAAGCATCTTCTTCAAGAACCTCTCTAGGCTTAGACAAGTTGGTTGCATTCAACTTCTTGAAATGTTCCTCCACCTCAACCTAATTTTTGTTCCAATCGGTTTATGCCAAACGGCAGATGTGACCAACAAACCTCAGAAGACTCATTTGGATGAATTTACTTATATCTTCTGTTTGGATTTAATTATTTTTGGTTGCTCTCGATGTTTGAAGCTACACTGGCTTCCTCTCTTTATCTACTGCATCATTGGCGTCAGCGACAAGTTGCACCTCTGTTGCCACAACGTTTTCGCTTAAGTTAAATATTAGTTTTATAACGCGTTTAGTTCAAGTTATACAATGTTTAAACGAAACGCTTTTGACAAGTATTAAATCCTACAAGAAAACACTTCAAAATACATTGCGCCTCGAACATTCAGACAATAGAAAAATTTTAGACCTGAAAAACAGATTTTTTAGCCCATTAAAACACGAGATTTGGGTGAATAAACCGGTAAAAAAATGATAGGGGTATTTTTTGAAAGAAAAGAAATCTATGTTATTTTTTGCAATATCGGCGGTGGGGGTGACTGGGTAGTTAGAAAGGGGGTAAAATTTATGAATAAGTCGTTTATACTTTGTCTGTATGAGAATTTTTTTATATTATTAACATTATTTTATTTTGAATTTCGCCCAACGGGCAAATGCGTGAAGGGCTTAAAATAAAGGTCTATCACACATACACACAAAAAAAGTTTTCTGTGCAGTAATATAATTATATTATTTGAAAAATGTCTTCTGATAGCGATACTTTCCTAACTAAAACTCCTTTCGACTCATCGAAGTTCGAGATTGCATAGCGATGTCCAATCACAACTAAGAATCCAAAATAATTTAAGTATTGGGATCTCGCCAAAGGAATGAGAACGAAAAAGGGGGATTCGGTCGACAAAAGTATTTGTGCAGCAGACTCCGAGGCCATTTTCGATTTTGTTCTTACGTCGAGCAGGCGTCGCATTGCTCGCTCGACCCACTTTCGCGTTCCATAGTACTTGTACAGTCGATATTTTTATACTTGAGACCCCACGCGATAAAAGTATTTTGTATGATTTTGTAGCCCTGCGTTGGACTGCGCAAGCGAAGAACACTTACTTTTTTCTTCAAATCACTCCCTCCTTCCCCCAAAAAAAAGAACGATTCTCCGAAGAGACTCCGCGGAAAATTTCGATGGTTTTAAAACTGCCACGCACTGTATATGATACGAGAAAAACGATACGAGTTCTGATAGTCTCTGATAGGGGTCGCTGTTGTAGCCTGCACAGCAACAACTAAACCCTGCTATGAAACTTCGATGAATTGCTCCCAACTCCGAAAGATTTCAAGGGGAAATTACTTAATGCGTCGGCGCCATCTATTAATTAATATATAAACTAAAACTATTCAGTTAATCGTGTACGAACAATGTTTGCTCCATTTCTAATATTTTATTTACGTTTTCAATAAACTTTTATATTTATTTTCCTTTCCTTATTTTAACAGCGAATTTTTATCATCACCTGTCTTAATTTTTATTATTTTTAATATCCATTTGCTAAATTAATGGCTGATTAAAATACGCGGTGAAAAATATTCGTTGAAAATAATGAATAATTTAATCATTATAATAGATAGCATTTCAGACAACAGATGGCGCCGTTCACTCACTTTCCACTGCCACCTTGTCCGATCTGAGCTTCGTAGACGAATAACAGCGCCCCCTATCGACGACTTTCGGACCAGAGAAAAAGAAGACATCGCGGAGTATTCCTCGAAGAAAAAGAACGCGTCGCTTTTCTTTTGTACGTAGTTCCATGTGTTAAAATAGAACAAGAGATGGTTGTAACATCAATAAAATCTGTAGTTTTAACACACGACCTCATGTCTGTCTCTCCTTTCATACTTTCAGCATCCATTTTGACAACTTTAGAAATGACGTACATTCGTAGAAGAACAATTTAACTTTGAATCTTTTAGTGTCTATACTGATTAGTTTACATATGACATCCATCCGTACAAAGAAACTATAACAACAAAACTTTCAATATCTATTTTGACTACTTAAGACTTGACGTCCGTACGTAAGTGAAGAAAACATTAATGTCAAAACTTGCGATATCCATTTTGACTAGTTTCAACGTGGCGTCTGTACATACGTATAGGAAGGCATATCAGTAGAACAGAGAAAAAAAGTATGATAAAATAATGATACTTAAAAAATGACCGTTTTATCCAATCGTGTAATAAGAAATTGTATAAAGCTTTTATTCTTCCTTTTTATGAAGAATAAAAGCTTTATTCGCTTTTGTAATCAAAGCTACAACAATTAAAGCGGAATAAAGAGTTTCAAATGGGGTTTTTTTCTACCAAAAATTAAACATTTGAAAAACAAAAAGTTATATTTATTTTTTCTATTTCTGACGTGCCCTAATGTATAAAAATCAATTTACAGTTTAATCTATAATAGTTTTCACTTTTAAGAAGTAGTTAGCATTAATTTTTATTTTTTTAGAAAGTGGTCGAATTTCAAATAATAATAGGGTAGCGAACACAGAAATTCTCCCAAAATTACCGTCGCATCTTACACGACGAGGTGTAAAAGAAAGTTTTATTTAGTGTCGCCATCTATTAGCAGAGACAGTAACGATTAAAAACTTTCAACATTTTCATGATAGAAAATGAATTTTATTTTATTTATTTATTTTTTTAAGGACACACAATAAAATAATAAATAAAAGGTAAATTCCCAATTCCGGGGACCCCGCCTACATGTTTTTGGCGCTATTTCTGTACAAGTGATCGCCAAATTGTCGCCAAGTGATGTTTACAATTTGTGTATTAAGTTTATACCCAATTTCAAAACGTATTTTGGACAAAAAAAATAAGGTTTCAAATGTTGTTAAGATGAATACAAATTTAAATTTGAGTTTTTAATGCATTTAAAAGCGATTTTGTACTGGTTATTAAACTAAACAGCACAGAATTTTTGCAATAAGTGCAAATTAAGCAAAATATAAGTATTAGTTGGTTATATTTAGGCAATTATGCATATAAAATATTTAGTTATATTTATAAAATACGGTTGCTATTTAATGAAATTATTTTAAAACTATCAAACGATTAAATAGTTATAAAGTACGGTACAAATTACTTCTAGAAATTATTAGCTTAAAATGGAAATATAAGAACGGAGTAAATGTTTTAAATAAATAATAAATTTTTAGCTTAAAATTCTGAAGATAGTAAGGGAGTGAAATAATTTTTCTTATCTAAGTGAGGTAAAGCTCCCCTTGATCATCCGTAACAATAACGGTAGAGGGTCGTAATAAAATTACTTTTATTACTTAGCGTATCACTTTTAACAATGTAGTACACTATAAAATAATATAGTTTAAAAATATTTCTTCTTCATTTTGTATTAAATTAAGACACAATTTTGAATAAAGTTCAAAAAGCAGTAAATAAAAAAATATAAATGTGAATTATAACATCACTTGTTACTCTTCGAAAATTAAGCATAAAATATAAAATAAATAAAGCGCTAACCTAATTTAAGTATCCTGAGTTGTTGGTAGATATACACGTTTGATCTGATTTAAAAAATCCTGAAAAGCATCTTGCGGATTTTCTTTCATTTTCCTCCACATAAATTCACAAAGGTACGAATCAAATTGATTTTCACACTTGCGAACTGTAAGGAGGGATCTCTTAACTGAGCTCCACAAGCCCTCAATTGTATTGGTGTGAGATCCAGTATTAAATTAAAAAAAAAAAAAAAACGAAAAATACCACAAGAGCTCAGGCAAAATGGACAAACCTCCAGAGCACAGCCGAAATGGACAAAGACTTGAAATGGACGCTAGAAAATCCAAATTCAGCGGTCTTGGAGTATTGTTAGTTACAGGAACCAATAAGGGTCAGATATTCAAATCACGTGTCATTTCCCCAATACCCTAAAATAAAGGCGCCGATTGACACCCCCACCTTTTTTAGGGGGTGGTGGAAGAGTCCGAAAAGAAGAGCAAGGTTTGCCAGAAAATAGGGTTCTAGAATTTGGCGATATCTCCCACGCTTGGCGTCCCCACCGAACTCTGTTTCGCGGGCCCCCCGAACTGGGAAATAGCCAAATAAAATTTTAAATGTGTAATATAAACTGCGTTTCGTGACCTTTCTTTGTTCGGAAGGGAGGGGGTACTTGACCGTCAAAAACTGATCATCACAAAGTCTTCAATCGATGTTTACACCTCATAGTAGTTGCTGCCAAGTAATGTTTTGTATTTCATCAGGAATTTTGAAATTATAAAATATCATTTCTTATATTATTTTCTAAATTATTGAAATAATCCGTAATTTTTAGAAACAAAACGATTGAAAAATTTATTTTATAAAATAAACCAATAATAAATCATACTGAAATTTTAGTGAAAATATGTTAACTTTTAATACATTTTTACTCACGATAAGGATTCTAAATAAAAAAAATGCATCACCAAATAATCATAATTTTCAAAATAAGTACATTAAAAGGTTAGTATTTCCTTTTTAAAATTCATTTAGGATTCATACTATTAAAATTTATTTTAACCAAAGGGGGATTTTCACCAAAAAATGTTGTTATAAATAAAGAGTTAGTATATAAATATCTAATTTCAGTTTCACAATATTATTTATATTTTTCTATAGGGAAAATGAACTTAAACACACTATCCACCCATAGTTATTTAAAGAGAAAAAAACTTTTTTTTTGTCTATACGAAAGAATTCGCAAAGAAATGAACATAAAATATCATTTTAAATTTAAAAAAAAACTAACACTTTATAAACATCGAAAACATCGAGTAAGCATCATCATAGAACGTAGAACTCCTTTATTTAACATCACAACAACATTACTGCTATTTACTACCGTTGCCAACGAGTAACATCAAATACACCGTTGCCAAAAGGCAACAACAAATAACACACCATACTAATAAACATGGTAGATGATTACAACTTAATTAGTTGGAAGCACTCGGCAGGATGACCCATGTAGGGTCTTTAAAAAGGACCCCCGGGATGGTGTTTACACCTGCGGCACCACATAAACTCAGCAAAGAAGGAATCAAACAGATCTTAATTCTGTTGCCATATTATCGAAATAAAAACTCGGTATATCTTGCAAAAGTGAATATAAATGCATATATTGTTTCCTTTTTCGTACACTTTTATTTTAAAATCGAACCCCACCTCTGTAATTACTTAAAAGGTCTATGTTCTTATTTCGGCAGCATCTTGAACGATGCACGTAACATGTAAAAGAGATGAAATAAAACGATTCAGAAGTTTACTTTTATCGAGTACTGTCGCTCTCAAAAAACTTACAAACCTAACGGCGGATGCAAGAGAAAACTTAATTCAAATCAGTGCCGTCATCTAGTAGTGAAGAATATAACTATTAATATATTTTTGACTGTAAAATATTCTATATTTTCCTGCCAAAAGCTAGCCCCCTCTCCGGGAATGTTGGTGCGTCTTTTGGAACATATACTTCTCCTCTCTGAAATGCGGGGAAATCCTTACCCTCCCCCCCCCTCGGAGTGGAGGCGCCTAACTGGAGAGAGGCTAGGGGGCCTGGGATTGGCTAAAAAGGGCTTTGTCCGAGGAGGTTATTCTCGGACGGTTCGAAGTTCGTGACCCGGCGTTCGGGGAGAACGATGCTTGATTTTCTCGAAGTATGTTCGCGCCTAGAGTAACGGAATTTGTTTAAATGCTTATAATGCTCCTTGTATATAATTATGTAAATAATGATGAAATGTACATAGCTGTGAGTGTTGGAATAAAACCCAGAAAATCCAAGAAGCTTGTCTCGTCTCGCTTTTACGTCACATGACATATATTTATGAAAAAGAATTTCGTAAAAAAATATTTAAATAAATATTAAATAAAAATTAAAAATACTTATATAAAATAAATATTTTATATAAGTATATAATATTAATTTAGTTTATATTATTATTATAGTTTATTTTATATAAGTATAAAATACTCATATAAAATAAATTTGCGAATATAAGCGAGTTTTTCTAGAGGAAAGTAATGCCAATTAAGCGAGATTCGAAATGAACAAGTCCATCCTTTACGAACATTCGCTTTGAACGAAGATACGGATGTTAATGTCTACATGACAACACTCTAACAATCGCAGAATCAAAGAGACAAAAAACATACTGCAAAATAATTTAAAACATAGAAAGACGTGTACAAACTTGGAGGCAAAGAACGTTTTGTGCTGCCATCTATTGACCTCTATTTCATTTAAAGGCCGCATTTTTATTTCATTTAATTTTTGATAAAAATTGGTAGATACAAAAAATTTTGCAGATTTATTATTTAACACTCTATTTTAAACTTAATGCGTGGAACGGAAGAACGAAATTAATTATTCTTCTACAAACATTTAAACCGTACTCAAGATTCTACACCTGTTATTAATTGCATCAATCAAAAAAATTAAAAATAAATTATAAATGTTGCTTGCATAACTAATTTTTGTCGTATGTTAATACAATTAAATCAATTGTCTTCATGGAATTAAAAAAAATCCTCAACTACTTTTAACTGCACCAGTAAATATTAATTGGAGTTCAAGCATATAATAGAATTCATAATATACTTAATGAATAAAATGAAGGTAATTAAAATTGCTTCAATTTTGCAAATCAGACTTTCTACTTAAAGATAACAAGAATAATTAAACAATTGTGTTTGTGTGCACAAAAAATGGATCCATCTTTAAGAAAAGTTTTTTACTAAAAATAAATAATCATCCATCAATATAATGATAAATGTTACTGAATATATAATATTTTAGAAGTCAGAGTCAAAATGACCACGAGAATTTAATAATAGTTAACTAATCTTGAAGTTTGGAAAGTATATGTCCAAAGTCTAAAGAAAAAAAAACCCACTTATTTAATGTAAGCTGAATTAAGTGGACAAGACCGAAGATGATTATTCAAATTAACAAACTCAGAAGCATGGATATTATTTTTAAATCCTTCAGAATTAGCCTTCAGTTTTTAATCCTTCAGAATTACCTTTTGGTCATGTTACAGAATTGATCAACTTCCATCATGATTGAATATGAAATATTTTTATTATATATTAATTTTCATGCTTTTCAAATCATTAAAAACCAACTAATGAAATTATAATGAAGATGAAAGTTAAAAATATTATAATCGAGCATGTTTCTAAACTATATAATGGTTAAAATAACATACT
The DNA here is from genome assembly GCA_032207245.1 of Pardosa pseudoannulata. Lineage (NCBI taxonomy): Eukaryota > Metazoa > Arthropoda > Arachnida > Araneae > Lycosidae > Pardosa > Pardosa pseudoannulata. The sequence goes on from CM063509.1 coordinate 4,142,741, forward strand.
GATTTAACTCTAATACAGGGTTCCCAAACTTTTTCCAGAACAAAAATTAAGGACTTTCTAAGTACCAAAGTAACTTTTTATACGGACCTGCTTGAAATACACGGCATAACGACATAAACCCTATTTCCCAAGAAACATATTTTAATGATGATGAACCAGACAAGGCATGTTCCATAAATGACCCACAATATTTCAGAATTAAGTTTTTAAAAATGCCTAAAAATTAATATAAGATAAACCTATTTGACAAAAACTAATTTTGAAAAATGTACATCAGTTTTTTGAATAATCAAACTAAAAATAAATTGTAAATAAAATACATTATAAACAGTACTTCTTGAGGGTTTAGAAGAATGTTTCAGATTTATTTTATTACATTCAATGCAAGGAAAATTAAACTTCCTTAAGTAACTGAAATATCTACAACCCCCCACTCTCCATGCTTCGTTAATTAAAATCCGCATGACTGTTAGCTATTAGGAAAGGGCAGCTGACTTTATAAACCTTTTCTGAATGCAAAAGATTCTTTTTAAAAAAAGTTTTCTAGCTCGTGACCCTAAAAAGTACTAATAAACTAAAAGTATTTTCATAATTTTTTAAGATATCAAAGAAAGGAATTTTGAATTACTACAGTAATACACTGAAAACATATACATATTTCAGAATTTTCTTAATTATTAATGCTGCACTTTTGGCTAGAATATGTAAAAGAATGTTATGAACATTAACAAATATTTTATATATTCCTAATATACATATATTCTTTGATCAGTACTTATCACTTGTACAGATGTTCTTAGAACCAGTTTTGGGCAAAGTTTAACTCCGAACTTACAAAACCAGAAAGTTTGGAGAGTATGGAGAAAACTAATACGAAATCAATGTGATGATGGTGGATTGAGTCGATAGAGAAATGGATCACATTCCAATTTAAAAATTAAGGATTTTTTACGGACTATTGACAAAAATTAAGTAGTTTTAAGGGCCCTTAAAAATGAAAACTAAAATTAAGGAGTTCTTAAAGACTTTTAAGGACTGTGAGAAGTAATAGTATATAGTAAATAGTTGATAACTTGCCCTGTAATATTAAATAGTTGATAAATGATAAAATAATTCAATAGTAAATTGTTCATAGTGAAATAATACTCAGGCAATGTTTAACTAATTAAGCAATAACTAATGTAGCAGGGAATAACTTGTGGCTACTTAATTTTACTGTAATAGCAGGTAACACTCATTCTACAAGTTTTTAAAGCTTTTTGGTATGTTAGATAAAAACCATAGTTAGAGCCAGATAAAACTGTCTCATGTCAAAAACCTAACAACTCTGGTTTTTACCCATGTTTATGCAGATCTCAAATTTAATTTTACAAATTTGCCATTGATTTGCATACACTCACAGCACACTTGATCTGTAAAGTCAGTTTACTAATGAAGGCATCAATGGGATGACAGTCATTGTGGCCTCCATAGAAACACTTTTTCAAATCCTAAATAACTACAGTACTTGTAAAATCTATTGGCACTTCAAGGTCACACTTTCTCGTTTCCCCAGTCGTCGGTTACTATGGCTGCGACCAAGACTTTAATTTAAGACTGAAGTCACAAGACTTCAGTTGAGAATTTCATTCTTTTAATTCCTTCGATTTCAGTTGAGGATTTGAAAAAATCACAGATGTTCTTGTAAAAATACAAACATTCATTTTCATTTAGAATTCTTACTAAAACATTAGGCGTCTCATACCTTCTAAAGAAATTTTTACTTTCTGAAAATGCATCAACAGACCTTAAATCTTTAAATTCATAATAAAATGACACAAAATATTGTTATTGTATTAAGACCTCTTTATATTCTTATAAAATCATAAGATAAGTAATACAGTACAATTTTGGAAAAGAAAGTTTACTATGGTCCACATAACTTCATATTATAGCTATTAACATACAAATTAGTTAAGGAATTTCAGAACTACATTCTCTTTAATAATTTAATAATTAAGAAATAACTTTGATATTTAGATTAAAATAATCATACAAATATAGAGAAAAATAGTGAGAAATTGTAACTCATTAATCATTAAAATTAGCTAAATATTCAATCATCTTAATGATATTCATTCTTTCTGTAAATAATATAACTGTATATGCAAAAAAAATTAAATTTACTTTTTTAGTAGAATTTTTTCATTCTAGCAGATTGGGATATAACATGCAATTTAAAAATCTTTTCTAATTTTATTAAACGGGATTATATCTTAAATTTATAAACTTAGAAACAGGTCTGAAATGACTCATTTTTGTGTAAAGTATTAAGTATTCTTCAAAGAGTAGTCTAAATAAACATACTTTCATCATTCACCAAAGAGTCTTTTACGATGCTGATGCAGGACACCCCTTAACACAGTGGGAAAAAAAATAGTAAAGTTATTCCCCAACTGTTGTTACCATAGTTACACTTGGTGATACAGGAAAAATCATTGACCTTGAAGTGCCTATTGAGATTACACTTACAAAGAGATGCACCCAGGTAACCTTTTGAATTAAGATCTTCATACAGTTCTGAGATTTACTTATTTTTCAGACTATTTTACCCATTTCGTTATAAATATAATATTTTACCTATGTTGTTGACTTACCTATTTTGTAGATTAGATGGACAATTCATGTTGCCAATAATCCTAAAGAGAACAAAACTTTTATGCATTTATCAAAATGCTAGCCAGAGGGATGAAAATACTGAGCAAAACTGTAAAAGATTTTTAAAACGACTGAAGGAATTTTGGAGCAATAATTGACAAAAAAAAGTTCATTTTTGTATATCTATAATCTATTATTCTGGAATAATGCAAAGTAGAAGCTAACTTTGGATTCTAACATGGGATGAGTTCAAGACAGATGGAAGGGTGGAGGGCATGTACTCCTCCCTTACATAGACACACTAAGACAGAAACACAATAATAAATATTTATATCTAGTAAAATTATATCAAAAATGTATTGCACAAATTGCATAAGCATGTATATTATCAAAAAGAAGTTCCGATATTTAGCAACTTATACATAAATAGCCGAAACTTAATAAATAAAAAATATTTGATCCATGCACACATTTACAAACTAAACCAAACAAATCTCTAAATCCATGTGAAACTTGCCTATTTTTCTCCCCTTGCCCCTCCCATGCACTTCAAAAATAAAAACAAACTTTTATTCACTTTTCCAGAGATTTTTCAATTGCTCACCCTTACTTTAAAATAATTTTAGAATAACAAAGCAAAACTAAAATATTCTAATAGAACACAAACATGCAGAAAATTAATTTTTCCTCTAATTCTGTCTTTACTGACTCAATTCTGAATATACCAACTTCTACTAACTTACAAACTTATTTTCATTAAGAGGCTAAGTGAAAAAAAAGTGAATGAATAAAATAATAATTTAAGTCATACACAAAAAACCAGTTTGGAACAGATTTAATAAAAATAAACAAGGCATAATTTAGTTATATTCTTATAAGTTATACTTTCTTTAGTGAGAGTATACATGAAAAAAAACTACAATGTATGACAAAATTCATGTCTAATCAAAATGTTTATTATAATTTTTTCTAATCCCTTAATTTTTCTTTATAAAGATTATAATTACTGAAAACAAAAATCTCGCCAAGATAATAAAATAGAAAAAAAAATAATGCTTTTAAAAAAAATATGAGTTTAGCGTTTAGCAGATGCAAAAATATTATTACATACATATATATTTTCATAAAGTTGGTGGTGCCTTGTTAAGTAGAATTGCAATCTTAAATTTGGATAAATAAAAATGGTGCATTTGAATTGAAAATAAAAGAAAAATACGAAATTAATAAATTGAAATAAGTACATAAAATCAAAAGACGAGAACAATTATATTACTTGAAAATGTTATCAGATGAATTAAGTTACTATAAAGATTTCAATTTTTATAATACGTAAATAAAAGAAATATATACCGGTAGTCGCCAAGCTTAATTAAGAATAGGTGGAAAACAGATTGACATCTCAAAAGTGGATAAATAAAAAAGACGCAATTGAATACAAAATGAAAGAAATATACCAAATTAATATAGATAAAACGAAATAAATAAATAAGGCTAAAGCACAGAGAACAATTATATTATTTGAAATTACATTTTAAACTTTAATTTAAAGTAGAAATAATATCTCAACATTTTATAGTTGCGATTACTAAAACGAAAACATATGTTCACTGCACATCATTTGCCATTTTTTTCTCTAGTTTAGTTGAGTTTTAGATAACAAAACCCATAACCAGATGTTGCCTCATCATGGTGGTTGGGGAAAGTAGAAATTCAGCTCCAAATCTTAATTCATATGATTAAGTTTAAGGCAAGAAGTATAAATAGCATTCGACTAGAAATTTTTCAATTTACTATCTCACAAAAATTGTTAGAATTATAAAATGCTTTATATACATCTGTGCAGGTTTTTTTTTATATAGTTTTGCAATAATGGGACTTAACTTCAACAAAATCTTGGGGCCCATGGACCTAAACATTTGTAATGGTTGACACAATAAATCCCTATGAAAAAAGAGTGAAATTTTCATAACTTGAGCAATACAACTTTGACTCATTTTAAATATAACCTTCCCCCTAAAAAAAAAAAAAAATAAATAAAAAAAAAAAAAAAAAAAAAAAAAAATTAAAGAGTTTTTTTTTTTTTTTTTCTCCTAATAAACCTTCCAGAAAGAAGCTGTATTTCTATTATGAAATTCAAAACTAGTTCTAGAAACAGACTTAGAGTACAGAAACTGAAATATTGAAGGATGATTTCATTAAAAAGGCCAGTAAGATTCTTTCCAATGCAAACGAAAAATTTAAAAGAAAAAAAACACAGAGTGATTTTGAATGTAATTCGTTTATACATAAATGTAAGTAAAACATATATTTTCATATTTGAGGACATGTATATTAATTATATTGTTTAATCAATATATCAATGTTTTTTTTTCTTGAAATTTAACAGACTTATTTCTTTTGCTGAAATTTTTCTCAGAATTAATAAAAAGAAAAAGATGTTGCATGATAAATATAAGCTTTGAAAAAAACAAGAAAAGATAGTGAATGTTGACTTTACACAGAGAAAATTGGGTTTTGGAAAAAATGCTATATATTCATTATTATTACTATTCATTCATCCTATTTAAATAAATTTTACTACGCTAAAATTTCCAAACATCGTCAAAGTTTTTGTACTTTTAATCCATAAACATCACCACTTTGATTATTTTCTTTAAACTACGATAATTATAAGGGAAAAAATCTTGAATATTGAGCATTAGTTTTCATGATTGATATTCAATAACCTTAGTTAAGGTATCCATTTACATTAAAAACATCATTTTTTGCCAAAAATCATATTTTTTTTTATTTCTCTATTTTAAAATTTCAACTTTTAGGCTTCTAACTGTTTCTTCTGTTTTTGTTTTGTCTCTATGGACTTTTAAAGAAAAGTTACAGCTGTTTAAACATCAGTCACAGCAGTCAAAGCAAAACAGAAGTAACGACTTCAGAAGTTGTGAATTTAAAGCCTTTTAAAGAGCATTTTTAGGACAAAACTTTTTAAATTTTCATGAAGATGAATTTAAACATTTTTCTAGTATTTTTAATAATTAGGAACTAGGCAATTAGAAAGTTTTGAAGCAAGAAAGTGTGGGGAATTTTAAACATTTTAATTTTTAATAGTTAAAGTTGCTTTCATAAACTTCAAATGCATTTTTCTCAGAAAGGTATTTTTAATAAAATATTGAAACTTGAAATGCGATTTCTCAAAAAGTTCTTAAAATATTTTCTTGAAAATTATTATAAATGCTTTTGATAGTATTGATTAGTGAATGACCAAAAATCTTTGAATTTGGATAATTTTTTGTGATGTTACACTCATAGTTAGATATAAAGATAACGAAAATTCGTTAAAAATTCAATATGTATGATTTTGGAGAACCAAAATTTTTTACCAAATGAAAATGAAGCAAAGATTTTAGGTGATTCACTATTCCAGTGTTTAAGAAATGTGTTGCGTCAAGAAATATTGAAATAATTTAATTTAATAAAAAAATGAAACCTTTTGAAAAAACCATATTTTTTTTTACTAAATTTTCTTTATTAGAATTTTATAAAAACTTATCCAGGAATCAATTTTTTAAGTGCCATTCTCTATGAAAATATAAAAAATATATCTAAAAATGTAAAAGCACAAACTAGTTTCTATGTATAAAGAAAAAAGTTCTCAGAACGTAGACGGATACCTTAAATAAATTTTACTATACTAAAATTTCCAAATATCATTAAATTTTTTGTACTTTTAATCCATAAACCTCACAACTTTGAATATTTTCTTTAAACTACAATAATTATAAGGGAAAAAATCTTGAATATTGAGTGTTAGTTTTCACGATTGATATACCTTAGTTAAAGGAAGAATTAGTACTATATGCTTAGTAGCTGTTAAATTTTACACAAATTCTTTTTAAATATCTTTTTGTCATAATTTATGCATATATATATATATATATATATATATATATATATATTTATATATAAATTATATGAAATATTTTACTAGTAAGGTTATAAGTAAATATGCATGTTTATCCTCTAATTTTTTCCACTAAAAGTTTATGTTATTATATACACTGAAACCCACTTAAGACATTCTATTTCTGTGGTCCCAATTTTAACTGTATAATTGATAATTGTAAAACTTGAACTTAAGAGGTTTGTTCTGTTTTGAACTATTTAACTTTACTGTGAAGCCAATAGAAACTGCATTCAATGAAAATTTTACCAGCATGCGTCAGAAATGGAAGTTTCCTAGTCAACAAATCAACTGTCTGTTCTGAAATTATAACTCTGTCAAATGTAAATGGCGTCAAAGATTCTAAGATCCTGCAAATGACTGAAATCAAAGAATGAATGTTAGAAAGCACTTTAAATGAGAAGATTAGATCAAATTTATGACAGTTTACAATAACATAGAAGTTGATAATGACAAAGTTGAAAGGTGAAGTTCAGTTATTAGAAGCTGATTTAATTAACAAGGCTTGAAATTTGCTACAAGTATGAAACATTTTCTTACTTATGATCCTAATACAGGAATGGGCCAACTATGGGCTGCAAGAAGATTTTATCCGGCACGAAGATAGAATTTCAAGTTGCCAGTCCGAGGCAAATTAAAAGAAATATATACTTATATTATATATCCATCTCCTTTTCTACTTTGCTCCAATATTATATCCCAAATTTATTATCTCATGCCCCAGAAGATCGGCAGTATATTTGCTTCTTATATGTGAACAAGTGTTTTCTACTTTGAACCTTAGAAAGAATCATTTCAGAAGTAGACTGACAGATGAGCATTGAGCATCATTCCTAAAAATCGGTACATCTCACTTCGAACCTCGGTATAAGGCACTTTTAAAAATAAAATTGCAATTTCATTTATCTCATGAACGTATATAAACTGTTAGGTACTTGTAATATTGTTTTTAAAATTTTAGAAAAATTGATCTTGGCATGCCAAATTTATTTTCTCTCGATTTTTTTGCGCGGCCAAAAAAGTTTGTCTCTGCCTGTCCTAATAAAAGACATACATTAAAATTTCAACACAATCTTAAGTATTATATAATAGAATGTCCTGAATTATATAAGCAACTTGAGAATAAACTAATACCAGACAATGATAATAGTTCCGCTAATATAAGACTTGTAGTAACAATTAAAAAGCAACACAAACCATTAATAAATAAAAAGATTCCTTATTTGAATCAAAACCGACAGTTGTGCTAGACTCATCTGCTGATGATAGAATTTTATATCTAATTAGTCATAAACATGTATGCTTGTTATCCAGTAGCAAAGAATAGCAGTTACTTAATAGTTTAATTCCTAATCTCAATTTGAATTTTTATATAGTGTATGTACTTATCAATGAATTTTTACAGCATTTTAACAATGAATTGCTTTTTGTTTTATAAATATAATATGACATACATTGATTTTTTGCACTGTTTTTGAGGGAAGTATTTGTTTTTTTCATCTTGTACAATTTTATAAAGTTATAGAACATACCCCCAAATTTACCATATGTTGCATGTACTTTTTATAATTTTTTTTCCATGATTTTCTAAAGAATATATTTACCATATAAAAAGAGTTGGGTGTATGTATAGAGATATATGAAAACGTGTATGAAGACACTTTTATAAATATATTTCGATATATACCCATGTATAACCACACATACATATTTTATATATTAGATATATGTATGTAACCGATATATTCATGACCAATTACTCAGAAATAACCCATACTTCTTAACTGGCATGATGCATTTCATCATACATTATATCAAAACAACATACTTGACAAAAAGTAATAACATGCCTTAATTGCAATAAAAAGATAAAACCAAACAACTATATTATTTAATTTTTAAAATATGATTAAAAATATAACTAGTTTTTAATTGGTCATGAGATGATAGTTACAAGTTAACTTTATTTAAAAAATAATAAAAATAAAATCCCAAATACATAATTACTGTTATATAGTATAAGTAATTTTTTACTGCTGATGAAACTGTGAAGTGTAAGTTTAAGAGCCCACTTTTCTGTTTCTCTCTATAAAGTCGATTCCAAATTAATCTTGATAACTATACTTAGGTTAAGCATGAACACAGGAAAATATTAACAGTATAACTAATCAATGTTATTTTATTATTTATACTTAAAAGTATAACGAATTAGTTACAATTTGATTGTTTAGTAAAATACTTCTTACTATTAAAATTAGTCAAATTATAAATGGAGCACATTAAGCAATTCGTTCATGACTGTTAAATCTTGAGTATCATTAACTAGCAAAATTCTCCCGTGGAACAGAGTGTTATCAAAATTGAGAATAACATCATCGGCGATTTCTCGATTCAAAAAGCACACATAAGCTTCAGTGATCGTTTTGTCTTTTCTGGCCTCGTTACAGATCATCTGAACATCAACAGGATTATAATCGCTGAAGAGTCGGTAGAGAGCTCTTTTACCAGTTCCGAGGGGAAAATTGGTTACTGAAAGCCAAACAAGTTCAGAAATATCATCTGGATATGGCGCGTAATAACTGCTTTCTGGAGAGGCAGTTTCAGATTCATATTTATCGTCATAAGGATGACAGCTTCCTGCTGAGCAAGAAGAGTGACACGAATTTTTATCATATTGTTCATCTGAATCCCTTAAGCGTGTTCTCGATGTCGTATTTCTTAGAACTTGTAAAGGGACGAATGTTGTAGAATCAAACTGATTTTTTTCTCCAGGAGATTCGTATGAATCGACATTCTTTATTTTGGTTATTGGTCGTGTTTTATCTGCGTCGTTTCCCTGTGAAATTTCCGCTTTATCCTTTGTCTCTCGCAAGAGTAATTCTACATATTCCTGTAATTTCATATCGCTGGCCCGAACTACTAACTTACGACCAGAAACGACAGCATTATTTTTTTCTCTAATAACAGCCACTACTTGATTTATATCTTTACAGAGCAAAAAAGAATAACACTTTTTATCTTTTATCAAACATTTTTTTAACTGAATACCATCGAAATCCCGAAAAATATCAGCCACATCTTTTCTGCTGAAATTCAGAGGATAATTCCCAACATACAGCTGAAAAGACATTGAGGCATTAATAATTAGTTATAAGACAAGATAAATTTAAAGATAATACCATCCAACTGATTTAAACACCGTTGCATCGTGAATCCAACACAAAGTGTCGGAACATCTGCTTGGTGAAACAGTACCCAGCTACGTGCGCATGCGCTTGGACTTGACAAGGATGATTTATGTTTATAATAGGCGGTGAATTATCACTATAATTGGCGTAATATTATTAATTTAACTTTTACAAAATTTAGACATGGGTTACTATAGAGAAGGTGCGCCTGATGTCAGGTGTAGCAAAAGTTGCAGCTTAACTTCCTCTTGGCAAAATATTTGAATTTCCTACGGATCGTGCTTGTTATTGGGGTTTTAATTTTGTCAATTATCTGAAAATGGTAACAAGCTGTTGCACGTATGGCTGTACTAAGCGTTTCAAAAAAGGCGAAAATATTGGATTTTATTGCTTTCCTAAAGATCCTACATTGCGAATGCTTTGAAAAGGCAAGACTGGACTCGAGGTTCTTCGAGAATTCGCGGCAAACATTTTTAGAATGCTAATAAAACCTTGCTGTAATGTAATAGATTATATAAAATTATGCTCTAAGACTTTTTTTATTATTACTAAGTTGTTGTTGTATTTCATATTTCTATTCTTTTGTGAGAAGTACTGTACTTAGAAATGTAATTATTATTTTGTCCTTAAATTGATCAGATTTTGCATATTTTTATTAGATTCTTATTTATGTAATAGTTTATTGTGCCTGTGAACATAATCAAAGTAGTTATAATTTGATACTTAATAGTATTGTATAAAGTGTTTAATTTAATATATACATATATATACTTTTGTAAGTGCTAAAAAAACATTTTGCATTACTTGGCCAGTTTCTGATGTTTCCTTGCCTTCTCTTAAAATTTAGTTTTGTCGTATAAGTGATCGAAATAGAAGGTCATAAGATACAATGAAAACAAATAATGTTTTGCCAACGAAAAGTTGAGCTGTAGTCAGCACTTGTATTTGTTTACAAACATGCACTTTCTGTATACTTTTTTTGTTAATCGCTTCAGTTGGGAAAAATAATTCAAGAAAAAGCATGTCTAGAGAGACTTATTTTGATACAAATTTAACGATTTTCCATTTCACAATTATTTCAAATT
>CM063509.1:4153708-4158708 GCA_032207245.1 Pardosa pseudoannulata
AAATAAGAATGAAAAATAATGTATATAATTATTATATTAGCAATTAAAATTCAAGCAACCAGTTACGTGTTTGATAAGAGTAACAGGGTTATTAATGACATAAATACTACTATAAAATCATTTAAATTCTCATTGCTATTATTTCTCGTATATATATATATATATATATATATATATATATATATATATATTATATTATTTATTTATATATTTATTTATTAAAGTAAAGAAAAAATCTCTTAGAAATAATATGCTAGTTCTTAAATAGCCACTGTTGAAAAAATAAATGTAAACATTGTTAAAATGATTTCCTCCCAAAGTTCCCAAAATTCCCGGGTTTATTCCCACCTCTTCAAAATTCCGGGTTTTCTTACATCTCTAGGTAGAACCAAAATTAACGGATATATTAATTAGAAACCACGGAAAATGCTAATCCTTTGAGTCTATATTTGCAAACGGATGAGCAAACGATAGCCAGAATTAAAAGTTTATGACGTCATAAACTCTTTCAAAGCTGGACTTTACCGTCTGCTTTTAATTTAGCTGAGAAGTAGGTGTCGAGATAGGTATTCACGGTTCCAGAAAAAGTTTTTGGCAAGTCTCATCTTTGTAGGACTAAGGCTGCTACTATATTATAGCCGACATATGTCACTGGTGACTTCTACGTCATAATGACGTCAGCAATCGCCAGAGGTGGGAATTCGGTAGTATAAATTTCTCCCTCTGACATCAATAATACGCAAAAGTCGCCAGTGACATATGTCGACTACAATATAGTAGCACCCTAAGGCTGCTACCATATTACAACCGACATATGTCACTGGTGACTTCTGCGTCATAATGACGTCAGAAATTACCAGACATGGGAGTTTGATACCACAAATTTCCCTCTCTGACATTATTATGACGTATAAGTCACCAGTGACATATCTCGACTTGTGATATGGTAGCACCATCTTTTACGTGACTAGAAGTTTGAGGTCGGTAATTGTCTACGAATTTGGAAAATTCTCTGGAATTTGTTTCAACCAAGTTCCTTCTTTGTGCGACCAAAATTAATAGAGATATAAACCATCCAAATTGCTTATTCTTTTCGTCTCCATATGTGTTATTCTGAGCAAACGATCGGCGTTATATTCCATTTATGACGTCATAACTAAAATATTGGAATGGCGGTTTTTACACAATTTCCATCCTCCTGAGATTTTGAAGTTGCGAATATCCACGAATAAGGCAATTTGTCGCAACGTCACGAACTACTATAATGCCCTTCCCATTCATTTTCATGTTTACAACAGCCAATAGACAAACAATGAACTGCCCTTCCGTTTGAAACTAAGGGCAGAATTTGAGAATTTGCTCTACTGCGTGAAATCGCCTTATTAAATAAAATAAAATAAATTGGGAAAATTCCATTGCATCAAGTTTTATCTTTGTGAACTACAATTTCTCGAGATATTAATTAAAAACTATCCAAAATTTTAATTCTTTTGATTTAAATGCTTTTAATAAAATAAAAAATCGTTTTAAATGTTTTTAATAAAATAAAAAATCGTTTTCTGGAATGGCACCATTTTTTATTATTCTTTTGTGAATATTTTATTATGTAGTATAGATCAAATTTTGAATGGTGATTTTTATACTTTCTTACAATAATTAATTACTGTTTCTCAAACTTATAGTTTTAAATTATGAAAAAATGGATGATACACTAAATATTCATAATTTGTTACACTGTATAAAGGTGCAAGTGCAAATATGAGTATTTTTCACCAACTATTTATAGGGCTGCTATTTTTTTATTACATATGACTAATCTGTGTTATATCTACTTTGAGCAAAGATATAATTTATTATTATTATTATTATTATTATTATTATCTTTCTAATATAATAAAAATATCTTTTTAAAATATAAATCATTCTTTAAAAAATTATATTTCATTTTTTTATTACTTTTTTTACTGCATCTTGCATTTAAAGACAAGAAAACTTTTATTTTACATTGGTACTCTAAATGTCCTCTAAATTGAATTTAATCAAATCTAAATTATAACTATTCGAACTATTCGATTAATTTCTATAACAATCGAATAAGTTACAGATACCGCTGTACATTGATAACCAAAAATCCACGGCAATCGAAAATTCTGTCATGGATGTGGAAATTAATTTCCGAAGTGATGCGAGTTTTCCCGACTATAATTCAAGATGATGCTATTTAAAACCAGTACAACTTTAGCATAGGACCCGATTGGCGACATTTTATATTTATTTCTAGACATATTTGTCAAACTTCCGTTTCTCAATATTTCACTCCACTTTCGTTATTGCATTATATTTTAAAATTTCTATTTTGAGAGATTGAATTTTCACGTAATTTATACGATATTATTGATACGACGTTTGGCAAAGCGAGAAAGAAATCGTCAAAACAAAATATTACTGGAGTCCTGTACTAAAAGCCGTTCTTAACAAACCTTTCATGTTAATTCTTTCTGACTTGGTGAAAAAGCGCCATGACCGCATCTTTTTACTGCTACTTAATTATTTTTATTTTTACAATTAAATTTATTTTCTTGGGATTTACACATAATAGTACTATTATAATACAATGTATTTGCACAAAATTAAAGGCGACGTCAATTATAACTAACTAAATCTATAATTTTTACGTTACCACCTGACTTTTACTTTTCTTAATAGTGGTATAGATGAGATTTAACTCTCTCTCGACGTCATTTGATATTTTAGCGCTCTGTTGTGATTTGAGTGTTGTAAACCTTATCTGTGAATTGTTCTTTTTCTAGGAACTCCTCTGTGGAATAATTTTTAACGTGCAAGTTTGATATCATTTCTATGCGAGAGAACGACTTTTTGGTCGCCAACGTGAAAAACGTGCCAAGCGGTTGCTATATCACATCTGTTAAGGCCCTACCCCACTATGGTCTTCTCTACAAGCCATTACCACGGTATGGAGGAGGTATGGCTTATTGCTGTCGCCGATGGCAGACGATAAAACGTCCTTGGCTAGGATGGCTTCGGAAGCGGTTTTTCTCCAAAGATCAAAGGAAGCCAGCATGCGCTACCAAAGTGCGCAGAAGACCCTATGGACGAATTTACGAGCTCGCCACATGGAGTGGCCCAGTGTGTAGATGCATCGCGTAAACCATCGTCCAAGGTCACCATCAGGAAGTGGTGAATAATGGGCCATAGTGTGGAGCCTACATTTGATTTCATATTTTCATTTAGATAATTCTCTTATTTTAAAGTGTCCTCCACACTATGGTCCGCTGCAATCCATCACCACCGTCTGGAGGAGGTATGGCTTAGCGTTGTCGATGGTGGAAGACGATAAAATAGCCTTGGTGGACGATGGCGGTTTTTCTCCAAAGATCAAAGGCAGCCAGATGCGCAACTAAAGTGGGCAGTAGACCCTATGGATGAACCCACGCGCTCGGCTCATTGAGTGGTCCAGCGTGTGGATGCAACCCGTTAACCATCGTTCAAGGTCAAGGTCACCATCAGGAAGTGGGGAACAATTGGGCATAATGTGGAGGCTACATTACGAATCTATCCTCCGCCAAGGCCATTTTATCGTCTGCAATCGATAAGCCATTCCCCTCCAGACGGTGGCCATGGTTTGCAGTGGACCCTAGTGTGGAGGCTACATAAGATATCTCCACCAACAACGCTCGATCTGTAAGGATAAAAAACCACGTGGTCTTTTATTGAGGGATTGGATTGCTTAAAGCCGCTGAATCTGTCGCATGCCAGCGCCCCCTACCAGTGACTTTTTAATTCCCCTTTTTATGCTTCCGAACCAAATCCGCCTTATTTTCGACACACACACACATGTATACATATAAAGTAGAAAATTAAATATGTTTTAAACATTTCTTTTTAAACGTCAAATAGAGGGAAAATTTGAAATTTCTGATTCTATTTATGAAACGAAAACAGAGAACAATATTGTTGAGGGCGATAACAAAGTGGGCTATAATTTTAAAACTTAACAAAAACTTTAATGATCAAAAATACAAAATAATGAAAAAGAGAAGAAAGGGGAGCACCGGACACAACCATTACGCGTAAGGGGTGGGTAGAACGTCGATATGTACCGAACTGATATAAATATAGAGAATTTCCCGTATTTTCACGCGGTATTTATATTCTAAAAGAATTTTAAGAATCCTTTAAAATGACTAAGAGCTGGCTAGAGTCAATTTTATTTTGCCCATAGATGAGAACCCATCGGTCAGGTACAGCCCCATATTAAGAGAATTAGGAAATGGGAAGTCCTTCCGCCATAGAGGGGTAACCTGCGACCTTGAAGCGCCTATTCGAAACACTCATTTTAGAGCTGTTAGAGTTATCAGCATTTTGATGGTCTAGAAATATTTATCTGTCTCCCCGAAATGTATTCCCCCCACCCCAAACTCGGTTATTCCGATTTCCACCTCAGTCGATCCGTTCGGAAAGACAGAGCGAAATCGACGATTTTAAAGAGTTACTGTCGGTGCACGTATCTGACGCGTGAGTAAGAGTTGCCTTTTTTTTCTCAGCTCGTAATAAAAAACAATGACGACAGATAAAGAAACAGATAAGAAAAACGGCGGAGGGAAAACTCATTTATTCAGTTAGACTTCGCGTTCGCTTATGCGCCTCGATAAACACACACACACACACACACACACACACACACACACACACACACACACACACACACACACACACACACACACACATATATATATATATATACACACACACCATCTACCAATAAGTATTTGGACACCTATGCCAATGACGCTATCTGCGGTCCTGAGGTACGTCACGGCCTCCGCCGGTATACATCGTGTAGGAAACGGCATCGGCATGAGTCGCATGCAAGGTGCCGCACAGTTCGGAGATCTCTGGTTTCGGGAAAGGTATCATTATCGGGTATCACAAATGGGCCGATCCTTGAGGGACATATATAGAGATCTGAAGTACCCCAA
>CM063509.1:4163708-4171208 GCA_032207245.1 Pardosa pseudoannulata
CCAGGTACAACCGCTTCAAAAATTTTCCGACAGACACCTTAGGCTATTATTATATAGGGATATTATATATATATGAACATATATATTTATTATATATTTATATAAAATAAAAAATATTGTTATATAATTAAATAAATATATATTTTGGTGTCTAATTTTTCTAAAAAGATTTTCGTCATCGTAATCAACCTTAATTATTAAAAAAACTTTTACAACTTTAATGTCCTTATATGTGTTCTATTGACAATTTAAAATAGTTGACATGATGAAAAAAATCTTAGATCATGTTTTTGCCGTTGTTACCGTATAAGCCAATCTGTTTACTATGTTTTTTTTGCCGTACCATAGCAGTAAAAGTTCGTTTGTCTGAACCCATAACTTTCATTCATAATACCATATATAAAAAATATAATATATATATATTTTATAAATAATAATATATTATAATATAAATATATATTATATAAATTATATATATATCTAAAATATTAGATTATTTTGATAAAATTAACAATAGATATATGTATCAATTAATTTTCGGCTTTAATGGAACATCTTTAATACTTTTTTCTTCTCAATTTAGTCGATAAAAAAGAATATCTTGCTATATATTTAATAATTCTTATATATATATATATATAATAATATTTGTTAATATATATAAATATAAATTTTCAAAGAGATAAAGCATATAAAATAAATATTTATTTTTATAATATATATATTTGAACAATATATATAACACAACATTATATTATATATATATATTTATATATATAGTATATATATATATATATATATATATAAAATATATATATATATATAGTATATATATAAAATATATATATATAATATATATATAATAATATATAAATTTTAATATATATATTGTATTATAATATATAATATAATATATATATATATATAAAATATTTATATATATAATATATATATGTATATATATAATAAAAATATAGAGAGAGAAAGAGAAAAAAAGAGACGGCCAGTTTATAAGAAGTTTCGTTAGCGAATCAGTTAATAATTCTCAAAATTCAGTAAACACATCTCGCAGCATCTTTGTCAACTTTCGAAATAACGCGCGTGCGGTGTAAAAAAGGCATCGCAACACAATGTGAAAGAAATCGGCGAGGAATAATTCGTATCTTCGGAAGCGGAAGAACGGGAAGAAATATTTTAATCTACAAAACTCTATATGGGGCCTCGTGACTATTTCACAATTAAAAAAATAATTTATTATTTGCTCTGAATCTAGAATTTTATACATATTTATATATGTATATATATATTATGTTTATATATATTTAATATATATATATAATATATAATATATATATATATATATACATTATATATATATATATATATAAATATATTAAATATAAATATAATAATTTATATATATATATAAGTACAAATACACTACATTGAATATATATATATATAATAAAGATAATATATAATAATATATAGTTATATATATATATATATATACATATAAAATATATATAACATATATAAATACGTATACATAGATTTACAAATACTAAAAACATATAATTATATATATACAATAAACATATAATATATAAATATAATACTTAATATTATATATATACATACAAATAAAAAAATATTATGTAAATAAAACTATACATATATTACTACAAAGAATACAAATACATATAATAAAATATACACACATGTTTTATATATATCTTTTTTATATTATACACATATACATATATAGATATATATATATATTATATAAATAAATATATATAAAACATTTATATATATATATATATTATATATTATATACATAATATAAATACAGATATATATATATATATACATAAATATATTTCTTATACAATATAAACATATACATAAATATACATATATATATAATATATACATATATAGTACATAATATATATATATATAATTTTATAATATATATAATAATATATATACAAACATACATAAATAAACATATATAATAAACACACACACACCACTATATAATATAATATATATATATATATTTAAAAATATAAGATAAAAATATATTATATATATATACACATATATATGATAACATCGAACTTTGAAATGACTTAAATAAAAAGATTTTTAATTACCTCACACAATCCCTTATATACATTTAGATTAATAACGAAAAAATTAAATAAATTTACCAAATAAAGAAATTTAAATTAACATAAATTAAATCTAGGTAAAAATCTTTTTAAATGGAGCTGTCATTTCACCCAAGGTTCAAAATTTAAACGACTCCAGACATCCACAAAAACGATTTTCGCTATAATGAAATGATACTTTATATAATAATAGTTATAAATATATATTATATAAATTATTATATATTATAGTAATTTTTATTCATATACATTTATATAACATTTATACAGAGATAATATAATATATACAAATATAAAATTTATAAACGTATTACATAATATATATATATAATAATAAGATAAATATAAATATATATATATATATACATATACATAATTATCGTTTTACATATAAAGACATATACACATATATATACGTTAACTAATATAATATATATTTATTATATACTAATATATACATAAATATACAAATATACATAAATTCATATATATATATATATTGATAATACATGTTGATATATACATTTTTAATACATATAATAGATACTTATAACAAATATATATATTATATATAATATATATATATACATTATTTATATAAAATTTTTTATAACATATACATAGATATATATCACATATATACAATATATCCATATAGTATGTAAATACATAAATTTATAATTACATATAATAATAAAACATAGATAATTTACAATATATAATTAAAATATAGTATAAACATATTTCGATATAAATATAAAAACATATATCTTCTATAATAAACATATATATACATAAACATATATATAAATACATATATATCAAACATATATATACATATATACATTAATACAATAATATATATATATTATATATACATATCTTTGTAATTATATATACATACATATATAATACAATATATATATACACTGTTATATAATATACTATATATAAAAATATATAATTCTACTAGATACACATATAGAAATATATAATATATACATTTATATTAATTATATAATATATATTAATATAGAATATGTTGTATATAATACAGTAATATATACATTAAAATATTAAATATAACATATATACAAAAATACATATAACTGAGTATTATAAACACACAACATATATATATATATATATATATATATATAAATATATATACAGTATATATACAATATATATCAATATATATACATAAATAATAGATACAAATATGCATATAAATACATATATAACATACATATATATAAAATATATATAAACATACAGAAATAAAATTTGTTATATTATATACATCATATATATATATATATGTATATATATATATATATATATATATAACAATATGTATTAATAAAGAATACACTATGTTTTGTGAAGGAGTTATTTACGTAAATAAATCACACACACAAACATATATATGACGCTAATTATAAAACTGCTGTTACATAGGAAAACCAACATAATTTTTAGTAAATATATATCAGACATATAAAAACTTTATTGCATATCTAAAAGGACATTACGAGTCAACCGACAAAAAAAGACACAACAATCCGTGCTTGAACAGAGGCAACCAAAGCGAAGAATAAAGAATTTCATTACTTAACGAATTTAGCGTATATCAAAAACGCAGAGCGTTCCTGGCGAAGGCAAATTCGATACAGAAAAATCTATCTTCATATAGAAAAATTGAAATAAAAAATTTGAAGCATACGTATTGATTACAATTAAAAAGATTTTAAGGAATTAAAAATGAGAGCATGTATATGTATGTAAAAATACATATATATATAATATACTAGTTCTGTGCAAATTTGAACTTGTAGGAATGGATTCCTCGGCTAACACATAAATTATAATTTATTCACGTAATAAATAGGTAAAAATAACATTTTTTTTCTAGCATTATGACGTCATTCCTTTAACCATCTCATATAATCATTTCTTGTTTTAAATTATTTAAATATCGCGTGCATTATTTTCATACGCTTTATCGCTGATCCCCCTATATAATATAGCCTAAGGTGTCTGTCGGCAAATTTTTGAAGCGGTTGTACCTGGAATGGATTCCTCGGCTAAGGGCAGGCGATTAAATTTATCAATTTATTCACGTAATAAATAGGTAAAAATAACATTTTTTTTTCTAGCATATTGAATTCTTTAACCATCTCATATAATCATTTCTTGTTTTAAATTATTTAAATATCGCGTGCATTATTCATACGAGCATCCCCTATATAATAATAGCCTAAGGTGTCTGTCGGCAAATTTTTGAAGCGGTTGTACCTGGAATGGATTCCTCGGCTAAGGGCAGGCGATTAAATTTATCAATTTATTCACGTAATTAATAGGTAAAAATAACATTTTTTTTCTAGCATTATGACGTCATTCCTTTAACCATCTCATATAATCATTTCTTGTTTTAAATTATTTAAATATCGTGTGCATTATTTTCATACGTTTTATCGCTGATCCCCTATATAATAATAGCCTAAGGTGTCTGTCGGCAAATTTTTGAAGCGGTTGTACCTGGAATGGATTCCTCGGCTAAGGGCAGGCGATTAAATTTATCAATTTATTCACGTAATTAATAGGTAAAAATAACATTTTTTTTCTAGCATTATGACGTCATTCCTTTAACCATCTCATATAATCATTTCTTGTTTTAAATTATTTAAATATCGCGTGCATTATTTTCATACGTTTTATCGCTGATCCCCTATATAATAATAGCCTAAGGTGTCTGTCGGCAAATTTTTGAAGCGGTTGTACCTGGAATGGATTCCTCGGCTAAGGGCAGGCGATTAAATTTATCAATTTATTCACGTAATAAATAGGTAAAAATAACATTTTTTTTCTAGCATTATGACGTCATTCCTTTAACCATCTCATATAATCATTTCTTGTTTTAAATTATTTAAATATCGCGTGCATTATTTTCATACGTTTTATCGCTGAACTTACATATTAAGCAAATAATTTTCTTTTATATTTGACTTAAATAATAGATTAAGTATATAAGTGATAATTTTAAATTCAATCATCGATTATTTTTTGTTGTAATGAAAATTTTATCATCGGTATTAACAATAAATTCTTTTCATATAAGTCGAGGACTACTAAATATCTAACTTTTAATTTATATATATTTGGAAATTAAGAAGTTTGTTTGTTTGTTATACATAACCACATGGTTTGACTAAATGAATTCCATGTGATTCTAAACTGCATTACAGGATCGGGAGACTCTAGAGGAGTATGACGATAAATAAACTATTGAGAGTGAACCAGATAATTCTCAGCCAAAAAACAAACCATTTTTTACCTGCCTCATTGGGTACTTAACAGTTCTGGAATATTAAAAATTTTACTGATCCCGTCATATGATGGGCTATATGCTAGTATATATATATATATATATATATATATGTGTTTGATTTAAGGAAAATAAACTAGATAAATTGTAGGCATTTTGTATAAAAAAAAGACATGAGAAAATTCTATTTAAATCTTAAGTCATGCAAAAATTCCTTTTTTCCCCTCTTAATAACTCATAATTTCACTTGAATTGTCTTCAAAATGTAACTAATTATGACTCTATTTTAGCGGCCAATTTAGGAAATTCCCGAACAAAAAGGAGTGCATGCTATAAGATTTCCCTCAGATTTTAAAATTTGATCTGTTACATCTTGTACACTCAACTTGGATTTTTTATAAGTGGGAACCCGTACTCCCACGTTATTTACAAAGGTCTTTAGCTGAACGTGTCTATTTTTTATTTTTTCCACCCATGTATGTCTTATAATACAAACAAAAACACACAATAACAACATATATATTTGTATACATATATCCTATACTATAATACGAGGAATGGTTGTCAAGTCGAAAATCGCCCCAGAATTAATAAACTGTAGTAAACTTGGGGATCTGGGGTTTTTGGTCACGAGGAATCGATTGGCATCGGTTTTGACGCGCTAAGGTCACGTAGTTCGGCGCTACAGATAGGGCCGGGTTCGAACCCCGGTGCGGGCAAACTTTTTTCTCATGCGTCCAAACCAAGTGAAAATTGGTACCCGGGGGTTTTCGACCACGAGGAATCGATTGGCTGTAGTTCTGACGAATTAATAATAATAATAATAAAAGTCTTTATTGATTTGTCTTTATTCCTTGATATCGGTTTCCATTTTTATTTTCTATCAACTCTAAATATTAAATTAATGTAGCAAAGTATATATAACACATAAACGATATAGTAAAAAAAAAATAATGCAAACAAAAATTTTGAAAACCAACCACAAAAAATTAAAAAAATAATGCTTCACTAACGTGCCGAAACAACCTCGCCGTTCAATTTCCAAAGCCACACTAAACACAGAGCATATAACTTATCAAAGTCCGTCGCCGCGTTAGTGCGTCGTCGGCATACCAGGAGGTGCCGCTCTGACGCGCCAGTGCGTCGGTGGCAGCGAACGTGTTAAGGAACTGATTTCGATTTCAAATCACCGTCAACAAAGTTCGACATTTCAACATTCATCAGATTTCAAGCTACATTTTCAACATGCAGAACGCACCTCTACATGAAATGCTTCAAGGAGCCGGAATTTTGGAACAACAAGCGATCAACTCAATTATACCCGCAAATGGACAACTAGAAGATACCGTCATTGTCAGAATGCTTCTCCATTACGCCGAACAAGCTTACCCGACCGTCAAAGTTGCCGTACTTCACCCTGAATTTGTCGCACGCTTCTACGTTACAACAGCGGATGGCGCTTATGAAGGAATGGCTCTTCTCAACGATATCAGCGACCAGAACAAGGCTTCCAACTATCTATACGGCGTTCAACAAGGATTCGACGTGCTACTCATTCCCATTCACAAGAGAGCTCAAATGGATAGAGGCGAGCACTGGATGCTAGGAATTTACGAAGCAAGCTATGGAAAACGTCAACTATTAGTCTGCGATCCAGTCGACAACCCGTTGCCCATCGATGCTGATTTGAGAAAAATACTGCGACACGTTTTGAATACCGCTGTTACGAATGAAAAGCTGAAAGGATGCATCGTGAAACCTCAACGCTTACAACCACCAGAAAAGAAAAAAATAAACCATAAAATACAAAACCAAAAAAAAAACAGACAGAAAAAAATAAAATTCAAAAGAAAACAAAAAAAAAACAAAACAAAAAAAATTCAAAAAGAGAAAGTAAAAACAAAAAATTACAAATAAAAAAAAAAAAAAACCATAAACGAATAAAACACACATAAAACAAACTAAAAAAAAGCAAAAAAAAAAAAACATAAG